>JAODKN010000069.1:53724-66224 GCA_026774425.1 Petrocephalus zakoni
ACATTCACATACATAGTGTAAGTGCAGCTGTAACAATACAGCTTAATATTTCAAATGGATTACACAGCACGTTAACAGAAACAGCATACACTGACCGCTCCCATGAAATCACAAATATTTACGGAAGTAAAAAGTACCCGTTGGTGATATCCCATATGACCCCCAATCTACATGTGCTTTGTGGAGTTGGAGAAGGCATTCGACCATGTCCCTTGGGGAGTCCTGTGGGAAGTGCTCTGGGAGTATGGGCTGCCGGGCCTCCTTATAAGGGCTGTTCGGTCGCTGTATGACCGGTGCCAGAGCTTGGTCCGCATTGTTGGCAGTAAGTTGGACTCATTTCCAGTGAGGGTTGGACTCCGCCAGGGCTGCCCTTTGTCATGAATTCTGTTCATAACTTTTACGGATAGAATTTCTAGGCGCAGCCAGAGCGTTGAGGGTGTTCAGTTTGGTGACCTCAGGATTAGAGCTCTGCTTTTTGCAGATGATGTAGTTCTGTTGGCTTCATCGGACCGTGACCTTCAGCTGTCACTGAAGCAGTTCGCAGTCGAGTGTGAAACGGCTGGGATGAGAATCAGCACCTACAAATCCGAGACCAGGGTCCTCAGTTGGAAAAGTGTGGAGTGCTCTCTCTGGGTAGGGGAGGGGGTCCTTCCCCAAGTGGAGGAGTTGAAATCTCTGGGTCTTGTTCACGAGTGAGGAAAGGATGGAGCAGGAGATCGACAGGCAGATCAGTGCGGCATCAGCAGCGATGCGGACGCTGCATCGGTCTGTCATGGTGAAGGAGGAGCTGAGACAAAAGGCAAAGCTCTCAATTTATCAGTCAATCCATGTTCCTACCCTCACCTATGGCCATGAGCTGTGGGAACAAGATCGCGAATACAAGCAGCCGAAATGAGTTTCCTCCGCAAGGTGGCTGGGCTCTCCTTTAGAGATAGAGTGAGAAGCTCGGTCGTTCGGGGGGGACTCAGAGTAGAGCTGCTGCTCCTCCGCATCGAGAGGAGCCAGATGAGGTGGCTCGGGCATCTGGTCAGGATGCCTCCTGGAGCCTCCCTGGTGAGGTGTTCTGTGCATGTCTCATTGGGAGGAGACCCCGGGGAAGACCCAGGAAACGCTGGAGGGACTATTTCTCTTGGCTGGCCTGGGAATGCCTCGGGAATCCCCCGGAAGAGCTGGACGAAGTGCCCGGGGAGAGGGAAGTCTGGGTTTTCTTGCTTAGACTGCTGCCACCACGACCGGACCCGGAAAAGAGGTAGATAATGGATGGATGGATCTGTTCCTAAATTATCATGTTAAGGTGTTAATTAATCATTAACCCATGTGTAATTATGTTTGCACAGCACTGAAAATCATTTTGCTGTTTAAAGAAGCAATAAAACAGGCATTCTTTGGGCTACTTGGGTGTCATTTGTGGGTTTATGGTCTCAAAATAGCAAAAAAAGAGAGCTTTCTTCAGAAACTTGTCAGTCTATTGTTGTTTTGAGAAATTATGGCTATTCCATGTGAGAAATTGCTAAGAAACGTTGTTGGCCAAAGAAACACCATCTACTGGGTGCTTTTTTGTTTACACTGGACATTGACACTTACATCTGGACATTAACACTTATATCTGCCCTCATTCCCTGTGAGCTCCAGTCACCATAATTCACAGAAAATATGACTGTTTCTGAGATGCTGGAACCACCACGTATGGCACCAACCAAATTAGTAGAGTCATGTTAGCCATTCTCCTGTTTTTTTGAGAGGGAACTTGTATGTATATATGACACAACCTAAACAGACTGAAAAATATCTTACTAATTGCATCATGATATGATGTACTTGAAACGCTTTAACTCAGTTCAACTCCCCTATTTTAGCTAGTGGAATTGGAGCTACAAAGTTAACAGAGGACTGAAAAGCACATTCAGGCATGGATGTTTAGTAAACCTTTGAGTACAATTAGGTCAGCTCACAGTGGTCCTATTTCATCTTCATGCCTTTTCTTATGATTGTCAGCCGAGAGTCTATGCCATGCTTTGTTATTTCCTTATGATCTACTCTGGACATAAAGATGGGCTTGAAATGAGGATTGGGAAACTACTCGGTTATGGTGGGATGAGGTATTTGGTGACTGATCAGAACTTCGGTCTTTACCTTACGTGACTTCTGAAATCCGGAAAGCGCGCAAAGGAAAGAATTTGTAGAGGAAGTTTAAAAATACAGCAAAACAAAACAGAAAAAAGAATAATAATGACAGCAATTAACTGGGACACGGTGTAAGGAATAAAGATGAAAACACAATCAGACCCAAGGGCCATATACAAAAAAAATGAAAATTAAAAATCACTTTGTCTATTCCTAAAACTCACTGTGAGGGCTGAGTATACCAATAGTGGTATTCTGACCAACCCCACATCCCACTGCTTTTGTCTCACACTGAAACATGGTACTGCTTCCCTTATAAAGACACTGGCATGAACCAGGCTATGAAAGACCACAAAGGAATCCCTCCTAGCTTTTCAGGTCCCTCCACTTAATGTACCTAATTTACTGCTTCTGAGAGCGGAATAAAACATAACAGGCATATGTAGGAGAAGAAAATTCCTCCCATTATAACAAAAAGGATCATGCTAGAGATTATGCACCCATGATGGCAAGTTACCATCACGTCCAGCTGTCTTCATCGATAACAAAGAATCTGCTTTATATTTACCGGAGACTCTCCCCTGACCGTGTCTTTTCCGTTGATGCTGATCTCGCCCTTGCGGTTGCCACGTTCTAGTTTTACCGTGTTCCAAACATACAGCTGGACCTTATTCTTGCTCCTGTATATGAATAATATGAACAGATATTTCATACAATACACTTGGCACAGAGCTATAGTACATGAAGCTTATAGTCTTACTGTTTATCTTGCACATGATAAATAGAACCCTTGAATCCTTTACGTGGTGACCACAGTACATACACTATATTGCCAAAAGTATTGGGACGCCTACCTTTACACACACATGAACTTCAATGACATCTCATTCTTAATATATACGTATGTACATATGTATTATATATGGAGTTGGCCCATCCTTTGCAGCTAAAACAGCTTCACCTCTTCACGTTCCTGGCAACCGCCAAACCCAGACTCGTCCTACGGATTGCCAGTCAGAAATGCATGATTTTTCACTCCAGAGAATACGTCTCCTCTGCTTTAGAGTCCAGTGGCGGTATGCTTCAGCTACTACATTCAATACTAAGCATTTGGTGATGTAAGGCTTGTATGCAGCTGCTTGGCAATGGAAACCCATTCCATGAAGCTCTGAAGGCCACAAGAAGTTTGGAGGTTTGTAGCTATTGACTCTGCAGAATGTTGCCGACTTATGCACACTGTACGCCTCAGCATGCGTTGTCACCCGCTCTGTGGTTTTATATGTGTCTTGCCCAGTCTTTCCGTTCCTCCTGTGTGCCACGCCCCCTCATTAACCTTGTGTGGAATCTCTGTGTTTACTAGCTGTTCCTTGTTTCTTGCTATTAGTCCTGTGTATTTCAGTTTGCGTTCGAGTATGTTTCCCTAGTCCTGTCATTGACGTTATGTTGTGCTGCTACTTGCCTTGTGCCTCTTTGTTGTGACCCCTACGAATAAACCCTGTGTTTTCCCTGATCCTTTGGACTCCTGTTCCTGCTTCCCCGCGCCGTACCCGGCAGCAGTCGTGACAATGTGGCCTACTAATTCACGGCTGAGTTGCTGTTGCTCCCAATTGCTTCCACTTTGTTATAATACCACTAACGTTTGACCGTGGAATATTTAGTAGTGAGGAAATTTCACGAATGGTCTTATTACACAGATGGTATCCTATCACGGTACCACTCTTGAATTCACTGAGCTCCTGAGAGTCTCATTCTTTCACAAATACTTGTAGAAGCAGCCTGCATGCCTAGGTGCTTGACACCTGTGGCCATGGAAGCGATTGGAACATCTGAATTCAATGATTTGGAGGAGTGGAATATTCAGCAGTGAGGAAATTTCACGAATGGACTTACTGCACATGTGCCATCCGATCACAGTACCAGGCTTCACCAAGCTCCTGAGAGCGACCCAATCTTTCACAAATGTTTATAGAAGCAGTCTGCATGCCCTATGGTGCTTGATTTTATATACCTGTGACCATGGAAGTGATTGGAACACCTGAAGTCAATGATTTGGAGGGGGTGTCCCAATACTTTTGGCAATATAGTGTAGCTCATGATGATCAGTGGGCCTCGATGATGACTGGAAAGAACCCCCATTTGATGGGGCTACTGTTAATGATATTAAGCTTATCTAGTGACTATTGAGTCCTCCTAAATTGATAGGATGCATACCTGATGAAATCAAAAAAGCTTACCTGATGACAGCGGGACCCTTGCCTAGGTCATATCTAAACTCCAGGGTGCCATCATTTAGCGAGAGAGAGATGAAATCTCCCTTGCCATCATTCTTCTGTCCATTGTAGAATATCATGCCATTGGAGTCATTGGCCAGGAAAACGACTGTCATACTAACTTTGCTCCTAAGGATATCACACCAAAAAATTATAATTACATCTCTTAATAATAATAATAATACATTTTATTTATAGGTGCCTTTCTAGACACTCAAGGACACCGTACAGTGAATAAAAAATACAATAACACAATTGTAATACAAAAATACAGAAATATAAAACAGGGTAAAATAGACAATGCAATAGGATTCACAGAGAAAAAGCTAGTTTAAACAGATGGGTTTTAAGTCTTGTGTGTGGTATCACTTGGTCAATATTATTCCTCATTAAGGTACAATATCCACCCAGAGGTGAAGATCTTTTTTTAGGTTGTGCTCAGCATACAGAGCTGTCTCACTTACTGCAGGTCATTTCCATAGGTGTGCAAGCCTTTTAGCTCCAAGTAGGAGTTTCCATTGAAGTAGGGGATGTAGGGAACTCTCTTGTCACTGTTGAGTTCTGCCAAAGACAATGATCTCATCAGTCAGTCTAGTATGTATAATTTATTTATGCCCCACCTAGCTTGATTTAGCAACCCTGGAACTTTCAATACAACTGTGACACTAAACTCATGCCAGAGCCCATCAGCACTGCTGCTTTGTTTTCTGATTGCCAGCTGTGTTGAATTAGGACATGTTAATTCTGGCAGGAAACTGGCAGACAAGATATTAAAAGCTAATATGCAACTGAGTAAAAACCGCAGATGAATGAAAAATCTGAGTGTAGACAGAGCAGAAGAAGTAATGTTGAGCTTCTCTTAATGGAGCAAACGATAAAGAATCATTGCCTTGCTCTGTATTCAATCTGCCAGGCCTACCCTGATCCATCAGTGGGCAGCCTCAACCCACTGCACCAAAGTTCTCTATCACTGATTCTGACTACTCTGTTCTCTTCACACTTGTGGTTGCCTGCTGTGGTCCTTGCTCACTAGCTTCAGTCAAGAATGGCTATTCTGAGAGACTGCTCACTTGCACCTGATAGCAGTGCAGAGTAGAACTGATATTATAACAATGTTACCATTACTCAGGGTGTTGATTGCCTTGGAGATCTCCAATATAAGTTCTCTCACATATTACTCTGTACATGTTAGGTCAGCTTTTTAAAATGTTAAATAATCACAAAAATTTCTCATTAAAAAGTTATTAAAGCTGAACAAATTAGATTTAAGGCTGAAATAAAATGTTGACAGTTGAGTTCTCGTTTTTCTAATTTCTCTTTGGGCGTATTGCACACATACTTATCATGCTCCCAAATTTGGGGGGGGGGGGGTGGAAGAAAGATAAAGGAAGCATAAGGTGGAGAGGGAAAAAAATCAGTCACTGTGATGATCAGCTAAAGCAGCAGCCTTCTGTAATGTTCCATACCTTGCTCGCAGTGGGTTCCCTCACGTCCCACTGGACATTGACACTTATATCTGGCATCAGACAGCACCTGGCACTGTGAGGAGGGATGACACTTGTTTGGGACACATGGGTTATGGGTGTCAGCACATGTTGGGCCTGAAATAAAAAAAAGGAAGTGACATCATTAATGAAGCCCTGCCTTGATGAAAGGTCTGACAGTTGGGAATTGCCAATTGAATTTTGGTGCAAAAAGAGCGTAGCGACATGCAATGTATTTGCCGGGGGCACTATTGCATTGCCATTTGAATAAAGAGGCAAAAAACCCATGGCAATACGACATGCAATTCAGTGATTTGTTATTCTATTTTTTATTCAAAATATCTTTAAATAAATTAAAGATTGTATCGGCACTTTGCGCACTGAACTGCAAATGGCAAAATGTATTTTCAAATTACATGCTCAGACTGAATATTGAATTGCCAATTGCATGCTCAGATTGAATATTGAATTGCCAATTGCATAATGAATTGCCATTTGAATTTATGTGCTTATAATCTTCAATACATGACCAATTTCCAGCCCTAAACAATGCCTATATGTTTATCAAATAAACATTTTCTAATTTATGTTTTAGCACATATCTTTAAATATGTGTTAAAAGTCCTTCTGAAATATGGCATATGAGTTTACGACTTGCTCATTGCCTGGGCCATAACATATAGATTCTTTTCTTTTGCATCAATTTTGCAGATTTGCTGGTGTGCATGGGATCACTGTCCTACTGCATGACCCAATTTCAGCCAAGCTTTAGCTGTCAGACAGATGGCCTCACATTTGACTCTACAAAACTTTGGTATACAGAGGAGTTCATAGTTAACTCAGTGACTGCAAGGTGCCCAGGTCCTGTGGCTGCAAAACAAGCCCAAATCATCACCCCTACACTACAGTGCTTGATAATTGGTAGTAGGTGTTTCTGCTGATATGCGATATTTGGTTTTCACTAACCATGGCACTGTGCATTATGGCCAAACGTCTTGGTCAGGTGCAACTTTGCAAACCTAAGCTATGCTGCCATGTTCTTTTCAGAGAGAAGAGGCTCTCTCCTGGTAACCCTTCCAAAAGCCATACTTGTTCAGTCTTTTTCAATTAGTACCATCATGAAGATCATTCTGATCTTTCCTCCTTGGCACTGCAGGAACACAAACCTGAATGTTCCAAACCAGCAAACTGCCAAAACTTCTGCTTTGTAGAGGTGATCACACTTGCTGATAATCAATTACTCAAGTGCATTTGATTAGCAGCACCTGGCTACTACTAACCATCTTAATTCCTTCATTTCTTAATTCCTTAATTATTTCATTTTTCACACATGGCTTCTGCATTTCGGTTTAGTTTTTGTTAAATAAATAATTACACGGTGTAATATGCCAAGTTTTATTGTTCATCTGAGGTTGTATTTACTTAATCACAATAAGTGATGCGGACAAGCATGTGAACAGGTTAGGACCCACCTGAGAAGCCACGAGGGCACTTGCAATGGAAAGTGTCAGTCTCGTGGAGCTGGCAGGTGGCGCCGTTGCGGCAGGGGTTGGGCAGGCAGGGGGTGTCCCCGCACTGGGCCACCACAGAGCTGTAAAGCACCTGCTGGCCCTTATCTTGCAGGTTGTACACCATGTTGTTAATGTCAAGTGTGCGGATGCAGCCCACCAGGCCAGAGGACACAGATGTTCTTTCCTTCACACTGTGGGGAGAGTGTACTTGAAGTATCTCACAAACAATGTAATTGTCTGTAATGTACTTAATGTATTAATTATCCAGTTAGTATAAGTTAATTACATACTGATCTCATGGTCATTTATTATTAATCAGTCATAACAGTTTATGTATTTCATTGAGTTACTATATCTTTTCATAATTTGTACTTGAGTAGTAACTGAGGAAGTTACTTGTGCCCCCTCAAGTAAAGTGTTACCAAAGTATCTTCATCTCCATCATCATTAAGAATATTCAAAATACTAATAACTGAATATTGATGTCAAAACTGTTTAATATTTGATAGTTTCAGTATAACTACAGGGAAATAAAACACTATGTAAAGATGCCGCTGGATGTGGTGACGTATTCTTTGTAAGGAGGACACACCCACCCCACAAGCTCAGATCACTTACGGTCACTGCATATTGCTCTTTAATAACTGCCTCCCTGCTGATGGTAATGATGGTAATTAAGATGATTAGTGGGTAGAGAGCCTTACTCCTGCAGCAGCTCATCAGGCACACCCCCAATGAAAAGGTCTGTGTCCAGGTTGAGGCCCTCGGTGCCAGCCGGACTGTACCCCTCCACGTTCGGCTCCCCATCCACGCTCAGCACCGCATACCGCCGGGTGCGTATCACCACCAGCTGGTGCCAGCGGCCGGGAGTCACATGCACCTGGCTGAGTAGGGTGCCGGTGCCCGAGCCGGTGTTAAACCTATGCACACAGCAGACAGAACCCCCAGGGAGATGCAGGGGGATCCTCCTTTAGAAAAGACATCTCCCCAATCACATCTGGCAGCCATAAAATTTAGCACTAGCAAGCACAGGGAGTACATTACTTACGGAATTCTTCACTATATCAAATAAGTTATGCAGATTAAAAAATTATTCAAACATACACATATTGCAATCTGCTTTCCAAATGTGATCATACATAATATGCCAATTCGCATCAAGCCAGCCTCTTTCATAAGCACCTGAGCTGCACTTGCCCGGACACCAATGCCAATGACAGGAAGTCTTTTTTGCCTAATTGGCCATTAAAGAGCAGCACGCCGGTCATCTCAGAAGCGCGGAACTCCATGGCGATCCGGACTGTGTGGTAGGCCTTCATCGTGGGAAAGGCCAAGAAGGAGTTGCCCCCGAAGCTGGGGATGAAATACTTGATAGCTGGACAGGGACAAAACAGAAACACCTGAACCTCAGGCCTGACCAAGACCATGTGCACATGCCTTCAAATGTGTTCAAATCTGAAAAAAAATTTTGCAGCATTTCTAGGGAATAAATGAATGTGTCAGTAACGCTCTTCATAAGGCTAATAAGTGTCATAACTCTGACTCACATCTCACAAGAGTCAGTCTTATAACCTTTTATATCACTTGACTGGAAAAAGTGTCATAACACAGTTTTATGTGAACTTGACAGTGGTTCCCAATGTCAGCATTTATGACAGCTACAGAAGTTGCTTAAGAGAAGTTATGTTGCCTGTCAAAAGAACTTATGTTGGCACCCTTATGCTGAATCATCGTTTTTTTGGGAAATGAACAGGCAAGTGGCACTGTTGTGAAAGGTGGAGGTAGCAGACACTTGGTGAAATATAACCATGGTTATTGGTATTTTTTTGGTCTCCTACCATGACAGTGCTGACCTTGTCTCAGAATGAGTAGCAGGCAGCTCACCTTTCTCACAAAATTTGCCTCCTCTCCCCTCTGGACAGATGCATTTGAAGTCACTGCCGTTGTCCTGACAGGTCCCACCATTGAGGCAGTAGTGCAGCTCACATGGCCGGGGGGGCTCCCGGGGTAGGTTCGCTGGATCGGCTGCGAAGGCTGGCCTCGTAGTGGTAGTGGTGATAGTGGCCGGGGAACGAGCTGTGGTCACCGGGGCTGCCGTGGTGATGCTTTGGCTGGTATAGGGCTGCTGGGTGGTCAGGGCAGGATGGTGTGTGGCCAAGGTGGCAGCCATACTGATTACAGGTGTAGTCACAGTGGTGGTGATCACTGTGAGTGTGGAGAGTCCTAAGAAAGGTGACAACACAGCCATGGTGAACATCGTCAACTTCACGTCATTTCTCTTCATTAAATATTTATTGTTCCTTGAAGATAGATTACTAAAGTAAGGTACCCTGCTCAAAATGACAGAACATGATTTCTTTCTAGAATTTTCTGGTCATGGGGCCTGTTGTCTAACCATTACTTGAATAACAAAACAAAGCAACACAGGCTTATTAAAATACTTCAAAATAATCATTACAAAATGGAAGATTATGGAATGAAGAAAGATTTGTTTGCAGTAACCTTAGGGATAACACATTTTTGCAAATACACAACTTTCACAACCTAGGGAGAGATGCCAGCTTACCGCAGTTGTAGAAGCGGGTGAACACATCCACTGGCTTCTTCACTATAATGCCTGTCTCATTGGATGTCTTTATTTGCTTAATCAATGCTTCCTGGACATTCTCCATAGTGTAGTTAGTGTCTGGGTAAAGGAGAGGTACAGTTAGCCAAAGTACCCCTGTGCAACCTTAGACCTCAAAGCGAGTGTGGTCTTAATGGGTTTCACGGTGGTCTTGAGGGTTTTGGTTTCACTCCCTTTCAGGTGAGTGCACTTCCTGTTTTGCTTTCTCGCATTTAAACCCTTTTCAACATGCACTGCCGCCCAGCACTTTTCTATTCATTACCCAGAAGGGCTGTATGTGTGAACGCAAATGTTCAAATCAGCCGTGCCGGACATTAAACAGACTTTCCTTTATTAGCTCCCTAGATCAAAGTCTGGGTCAATTCTGTTTGACCCTCGTTTGCACATGGGGGAACTCATGGGGATTTCTCTGTGTGTGAGCGGGCATGCTGAAGATGCTTCTATCATACAAATACTGGGAGCACACACCATACAATAAATACCTTGCAACGTAGCAGCTTGAATTGTGACCAGGAGCAGGAAGTTTGATCACATAACCCCTGCTCTGGCTTCCTGTAAGATACAGGACTGACTTCAAAGTTTTCCTACTTGCATATAAGGCACTTTAAGGTCTAGCACCTACCTACCTAACTGAATTACTTCAAGCTTACAAGCCACATCGTGCACTTAGGTCACAGAATGCAGGTCTCCTTGTTGTGCCATGCATAAATAAAGTGACAGTTGGCGGTAGCATCCTCTACTGAAGTGGCACTCGTCATCTAAGACAACCAGAGCATTAGTAGTAGGTCTTAACGTGCATGTTGACATGAACAATCTCATTTGTGTGCCACATGTGTGAAAGGGCAACTCCGGAAAATATCCAGACCTGATTCTCCAGACAATGTCCGGAGGTCATGTGTGAAAACAGCTATAGTCCTCCAAGAATACTTGCCCTGGACCCACTGCAATCTGAAAAGGTCTGCCTCTAATGTCGCCAAGCGTTGCCTTGGAAACAGTGCCTGGCAGAAGGGTTTGGGGAAGTCTTCACGGTGAGCTCACAGCATCCCAATGGATAATCTAATTACCCATCATTTAAGACGCCCCCTGCAGCTGAGGCAGAAGGAGGCTCAGTAGAATCTTTTAACTAAAAGTCTTTGTAATTTGGGTCAAGCATTTAAGTAGGTTCTCCATGTTCAGAGGCCAGGTCCACAGACATCCCTTTAACAGTCGTGTTTTCTCCTCTCATTTCCATAATAGGCACAATGAATTAAAGTTAATGTATGTTTTTATATTCCACCTGCACACAGTGACACTACTGAATAAGTGGTATGGATGATAGATGCATATCGTCTCCAAAATACTTGTAAAATGACAAACACTGAATAAATAATACATGCTGCATTTGCAAAGGTTATACCATTAAGAAAGTAGAAAGATCATTGAATAATAGAGTATTAATAATAATAGAATAATACCTAGTCTAAATCTAATATCCATACTTAAGTCTTAAGTGTATATTTAATACATGCCTTATTTACCAAACAGCCTCTGTTAATGATATTTCTAAGGGTGCTGGAGTTTATACGGAAAAACATATTGGGACATCTGGCCCTTACTCCAACAGGAACTTTTATGAGTTGGTGACTTTATGCATTCTGTGCCTCAGCATTCAGTGACCCTGCTCTGTTGCTATCTGGCAGGGAAGAAATTTCATAAACTGACATCGCAAATGTGGCATCCTATGACAGCTTGAATTCACTGAGCTCTTTAGAACGACCCATTCTTTCGTAAATGTCGGTAAACCTGACTGTATGGCTTGGTGCTTGATGTTATACACCTGTTATACACCTGTGGGTTTGAATGAAACACCTAAATTCAATCATTTTTGTCCATGTCTGTGCTTATACAGGATGCATCAGAATATCCCCCTGGGATAAATAAAGTTACTCTTAATCTTACCTGAGTCAAAATGAGCCTCCACATACGCCATAATGGAGGTACTGGGAGCTAGGTTTCGAACCCGGACACTTTTAAAGTCTTTTTTGACATCTGAATTGTGAAACAATTCATTCAGCTGTGGGGAAAATAGAAAAAAGAGCAATTTATGTTCAGTAAATACAAATATTATCAGCCATGATAATGGCTGGAAGATGGATGGAGCAGTAGAACCAGCTGGCTGTGACTAGAAAGTTATAAACTCATCGTGGACATTTCCACATATTTGTGTGTCTTACTTATTTTTAATGAATGGAAATAACAATATTATGTTTTGGGGCATCGAGACCCAATGCCACTGTGCCTCATAACCTAAACCTGTGCCACTCAGGGCACGCTGACCCAGAAACAGTTTTTTTCTGTAGGATTGGGGGTGCTGTCAGAGACAATGAGCAGGCAGAGTACAGCTGATCTGGTAGCCATAAGCAACCTGGTAAGAACATAAGAACATAAGAACTATACAAATGAGAGGAGGCCATTCGGCCCATCAAGCTCGCTTGGGGAGAACTTA
>JAODKN010000069.1:97000-111980 GCA_026774425.1 Petrocephalus zakoni
CGTGCTTTTCTTACGCGGAGGCGGGGGAGGAGCCAACAAAGTACTACTTAGAGATCGTTCGTTATTTCTGAAATAACGGAGGGTTTTGGGAAAAGCACGTAGACCTCGCTCGTTATTTTCCTAAGTAGTACTTAATCTTGTTCGTTATTCACTAATATTGATCGCTTTTGGGAAACCCACCCCAGATGGTTTCAGTGTCTGTGTTCATATCACTTGTCAATCTGGTGTATTTCTTTTTTTTTTTCCCTTGTCCTGTCCCGATGCATTAGACAAGCAATACTCCATGTAATACTCCACCTATTGCATACTATACATTTATTCTGCCAGTGAAGGCACATTAAGAGAGGACAGGGAAGTGGTCCACTTCCCAATCTGGTGTATTTCTACTGTGCACTGGCATTGATTTATCTGTTTTACTTATATCTGATTATGAAATTACCTATGGTCGCAGAAGAATAGCAATCCCTTGGTGCAGGGGAAGAAGGTCTATGCTTAAGGAAATGCTGTCAAATGAACCTTACAAAATTTAATCCAGCATCTGAATCAAGACATACAACCACTTCTTGAGATGGATATCATAAAGTTGAACACAAACCTTGAAATCCAAAACAACGGGGTCACTTAGCAGGTGTGTTGGCTAGATACATCCAGATACATCCTAAAATGAGAGTCTACTGAAAAAAGGCATACACTGGGAAAAGGCCCCTATGCCCTAAGCAGTATCGAACAAGCAAAGATGTCGCTGACATCAACTGCCTAACAATAGGAAGTTTGGAAAAATGGGGAAATTTTGTTAAAATGCTCAGAGCATCCAACAGCCCTAACTGATCTGTTAAGATAGCTACTGAAAAGAGGAGATTTAATGTCGACCACAGAAAAGTCAATAACCAAACAGACAAATGTATTCCCCTAGTGGCAGATACCTCAACACATTTCCAATGTCTTTAGTTTTTTTAAAAAACTGATGCCTAAAAACATGCATTTGTATCAGATGGTTCTGAATGGGATTCAAATTGCTAGCTGCCATTTTTGAAGCATAATTTCATTAAGGTCTTGTGTCTTCCTGGCAGCATGTTATCAACCATTGTTAAGTATTATTTTTCATCTTAATTCCAGAGGCCAACTTTTGTACCATGGCACAAAGTCGTTTTTCAGAAATTCAAGATATTTTGAGATATTTTAAGCATTTTAAGGTAAATTTATACCTTCGGGAACAATAATCAATTGCCACCGATTATTCCAGTTCAAAACATCCTTGCTGGCATCTGTTTGAGAGGATAACCCAACCATTGCTCCAACCATCAGGTCCATCAAGAGTCCAACAGTAAACAATACAACTTAGAAGTGTTCTGGATCTGTTCCATGCGCATCACTTTGTGGCTGCCCTTCCTGCGTCTTACTGGTCTTAAGACATTGGTTGCACTAGCCTTGACAAATATCCCTTTGCTGTTGGATAAAGGCTTCCAACAAACCCTTATGCATAACAACACAGCACAGAATGTAAGTGAAATAGCTTTAGGAGCAGTTCAAGCATCGAATATGGAAATCACAGTGCTTCTATATCTGGTCTTGGATTATGCACTGCATGACACTACATTTCACTAGGAATTTTTTAATGTTTCAAGTTCCTAGTGAAATGTAGTGTCATGCAGTGCATATTATATGTAAAGTGAACCACAGAGGTCACAGCAGACCTGGACAGACTATCCTGTATAGCACGAATTTTCTCTGTTGGCCAATGGGTTTGTGGGCTATCAGGTTATTTTTTTAAATCTAAAAGTTAGGTTCGCTAATTAGCGGTTAGTGGATTAGTGAAACCCTGCCCACTACTGTTACCGGAATGGTTAGAGTAAGCTAAGAGCTGAGAATATCACATATAACACAGCCCATAAACAACCCTGTGTTGCTTATCATTACTGATGGCTCCTCTTGGAAAATAGGGTCCATAGGTTAGGGTATCAGGGAAATGCACAGTGTAACCCTGCACTTGTGGCCAACAACCTGAGCTCTGAGTGTTGACTGCAACTTGTGAGATCACACAGGGCCTACTACTAGAGTTGAAGCCAAAGGTTTACATATACCTAAGTAAAAGACTTTCAAACACAATGTTTCAAACTGCCACATATTTCCTGTGTAAATTAATCAGGGTATCTACTTTAACTCTGTAAGAGGTAATGTCAAAATAAGACAGGTTTATTTTAGCCTTTAATTAGTGTGGAAATACTATGTAATAGGAGGTTATGACTGGCAAATTGTCTTAATTATGAGTTCATTGAGAGTGTACCTGTGACTGCATTTAAGTAACTATCTTTAGAGCCAGTGCCTTGTTGCCCTTGATATGGAGAGAATCCAAATGGATCAGCTCAGATTTCAGAAAAATATGTGGACCTCCACAAGTCCAGTTCCCCATCATTTGGACAGTAATGTCCAAAAACGTACAGAATCACAAGCATCTGTATAAACAACTGTATACAAATATAAACATCTAGAGTTCATTGCATCATTCAGGAAAGATGCACAAATTAATTCCCAGAGGTGAACTTTTTTCCAAAAGGTTTTTTCAAAAAGAGCTGGAGGCACCAGGTACTGATGTACCTAAATCCACCATTAATAGTATCCTTCACCGACAGAGGACTGGGCCTAGGCCGACATAAAAAAACAGACTGAAGTTTGCAGGTGATCACTAGGACAAAGACCTAGCCTTTTACATTTGTGTTACCTGGAGCACATCCAAAAATAGATGAGAAATGAGAATTATCTAGAATTTCTAAACCTACAGAATGGTCAAAATCCTACAATTACTGAAGAATTACTGAAGAAATGCAAAATGGTTGCATTCCAGAAGAAAATGGACATGAATGGAAAATGGTGCCAAATTTCACGATGGTGGTGCATAAAGACATTATTGCAAAAGTTGCTCCAGAATGTTTGATACTTTATTTGGTAACATGTATACATTCCTGAGGACATTTGGAATGGATAAAATGTGACAAGCTGATGTCTAACTTGTCAATAGAACAAGAATGCTAAGAAGGAGAAGGCACCCATGTTGGGAACCACTGACACCATCAGGATCATTCAATTCAATTCTATAAATTCAAGGCACCTAACAGTGTGCTTCTTCGCATAAGCCGTATATAAGAACCACTCCGCCAGTTAAATTACTTTTCATGCTATAGGGTTTAGAATCCCCAACAGCTCTAGACTGATGGCAACGGTTCTGCATGTAATGCTCATTCTACTAGGAAACAAGCCCACTGACACTTTGAAAGCTTTTCTTGGACGACGGTGAACAAGCTGCTTATTTTTTAGATAAAGCAGGATTTAATGACAGTGTTTAATAACAAAACAGCATTCCAAGAACAGAATTTATTTTTTTAAACCAGCATTTAAATAAAATGAAATAGACCGCTGTGTAAGTTAATTCTAACTCTAGATCACAAAAATACACTGATATCTGTTTGACTCAGTTTGAGAAATGTGTGAACTTGTATTACAAAAAGTAATGAGTATGATTCCCAACAGGGTATCCTCATAACTTCATTCTGCCAGTCAGGAAAGGAATGGGAACAGAAGACTGGGCCCTCCCACAAGAAACCACCAATCAAAGGCAAGAATCATAATTAAAGAATTTAAAATCGTAATACAAAGAAAATCAAAAGACGAGAATAAAGTAAAGCATAATAAAAACTCCCCTACGGCCCTGTTTGACAAAACATACATTTCATAGCAATGGCACAGAGCCTTGCTGATTCCCGACTCCACCTTATTCTTGACCTTCTAACACAGCCATTCATGACAACAACACAGCAGAAAATAAACAAAAACATAAAACAAATAAAGGAATGCACCCACAGTAAACATGAAACACAGAATAGCCCGAAAACACACAAAATTAAAAAATAAAATACGAAAAGTCAGTGGGTATCAGTGACAGGCACAGTAATGTGCTTCATGCAAACACGGATCAAACTAAAAGGGTACCAGTGGGAGTCCTCTACCTGAATTTGGGATACCACTTTGAATCATATTAAACACTGCGTAATTTATTAAGTCTGACTAATCTATTCATTGGTATTGAATAGTTCAGGTCATGCCAGCATCTTCCAGCATATATGTAATGCTTTGTTATCTGGGAGCACACACCGTACAATAAAAACCTTGCAACGTATTCAAAATGCAGCAGCTCGAATTGTGACCAGGAGCAGAAAGTTTGATCACATAACCCCTGCTCTGAGCTCCCTGCACTGACTTCCTGTAAGGTACAGGACGGATTTCAAAGTTCTCCTACTTGCATATAAGGCACTTAAAGGTTTAGCACCTACCTACCTAACTGAATTACTCCAAGCTTACAAGCCACATCGTGCACTTTGGTCACAGAATGCAGGTCTCCTTGTTGTAAATAAATAAAGTGACAGTTGGCGGTAGAGCATTCTGCTACAGGGCCCCCATATTGTGAAATAGTTTGCCAGTTTTTGTTCAGGATGCCGAATCGGTCTCAGTCTTTAAATGTCGTCTGAAGACCTATTACTTCAGTTTAGATTACCAATCATACAAACACAAAGTAACTATGGCCGCTGGTGTTGCTGTACATGCCATGTCTTGCCAACACACCCATGTAAAGCGCCCTGGGACAACTCTGTTGTGAAGGGCGCTATATAAAAATAAACTTGAGTTTAATTGAATATTGAAACATTTAGCTGACAACTAAATTCTGAAATGAGAGCAGATTCTTGGGTATTAGACATCTCCAGCTGGCACTGACACAAACAGTGACAATACCTTAAAACACATTTTAATGTTTGTACTGAGCTCACATCAGCAGCTCAGCCCTGGAAGATGTTCTTCTTGCAATGCAATGCAATGCAATTTATATAGCTGTGGCAAACCTTTGTGCAGCTCAAAGATCAAAGGAACAACATAAAGAATCCAGGCTCCAGGCTTTACTGAATTTTATGACTGTTCAAGAAGTCAACAACTCAGCATAGCCACTCACTGAACTGGGCGGTAAACAGCTGTGTTGGCCACATCACAGCATAACTTAGCTGAACTGAGCTTAGGGAGACGGTGACTTTCAGCCTTTCACTGAGCCTCCAGAGCAAGCTGTACTGAACCCAAATAAGGCAGTTAATGACACAAAAGCGGTCAGTGTGGAAATATTAATGTAGCAGAGCAATTTGCTAAAAGGTAACACCCAGAAAGGGATGTGGCTACCGATAAACTGACTTTATGGCATAGGAAAGGAAAAGAATAAGTGTGCAGCTGTGCAGGAGTGAAACGACAGGGGAAATGAGGAGCACGCCTCCGTACGGGAAGTGAATCAGATGACCTACTTCAAGTGACTGCATTTGTCATCATTCTGAGAACTCAGGTCAGTAATTAGCTCAGCTCCCTGCTCCCAAGAGGAAGATGAGAGGCTGAAAAATGGGGATACTATGCCTGTGGCCAGAGCTTGGGACATTCCCAACGAAATAACCACCACCACCCCCCCACACTGCAAACAAAACAAACAGCTGTGGCAAACCTTTGTGCACAACATTTGACATTGATTTACAACTAATAGTGCAAGCATATATATATATATATATATATATATATATATATGCTAAAAAAGCTTCCACACCTGCCACTTTTTTTTTTCTTTTTTTTTATTCTGAGGGTCCAAAACACTTACTTACCATGATAATGAAATAATGTGTTATACACACCCATGCTAGATATTTCACCTAATTATTTATGCATTACAGAGAAGGAACCAGAAAAGTTAACGAGCAGCAGAAATGCTACTGGAAATTAATTTAAGCACTATGGATGGGAAAGCGGCAAAGCTACACCTGTGCGTACGCACACACACACGCTCGCGCACACAGACTGGCCCTAAAGAGGTGTGTAAATATGCCTCTTGTCACTCAGGTCCATCCACTGAAGGTTAGTTTAGGTTCTGGGGTAACAAGCAGGTCGATAAAACAAGTCAAGGGAGGAAAGGGGTCTGCATGCTGTGTGTCATGCAGAGGCCAGGATCGACAGTCAGGCTCAGCAGCTGTGGTGGGGGGGAGCAAACAGACGAACACAGTACTTGGAAATAAGAAGAGCTCTCCAACCTCCGTGAAATTTTCTCCTACCCCCTCGCCCCACAACGGGGGCTGCTGGGATTCTTGGCAGAGGGGAAGAGATGGCTCACAGGTCCGTTAGATGCAGCCGCCACATACATCCACACAATGCCCTTTCCGCTCCTACACTAAAACGAAGCCTGCAGGCCTGCATCCCGTAACAGCTAGAGACAGACTCCAGACAGACAAAGAAACAGAGCATAGACAACGAAAGGGCACCATCACGGCAAAAGACAGGACAGACAGCGATGAGACACGAACATGGCATGAAGGGCTGCTTAAGCTGCAGCAGAAAGGCCACAAACATGACATGAGCTCAGGGTTTGAGTGATGTGACATGAAATAGATGTTGTGATTAGGGACTGAAATGCAGTTACAAGCTTTTCGTCTGCCCTCTCGTCTTGGAGTAGAATGCTTTGGTTATGGCAGCATGCATGCACGGAAAAACACATATATCTTTTTTATAAATCCGCACTACCAAATTGATTTTAAAATGAGATTTTAGACCAGGTCAAATATTCTTGGCAAGAGTAAAATAATAACAAAAACAATAACAACAGTTAACAATAACAGTTTTCCTCTCTACCTACCGCAAGGCCCCGAGTGCTTGACGGGAATCTTGGCTTTGGCTAGGCATTCAGCGCGCTGGCGCTCACAGTCGTTGCCATAGGTATTGCCGTCCTGGCCACACAGAGGCCTGTAGGTGCCGTCACACTGGATCGGCTCACAGGAGCAGCGTGAGCTGCTCTGCTCCACCAGGCAGACGCTGTTGAACAGGCATGGCTCAGAGCATTCTCCTGCAGGGAGCCGGAAACGCGAGGAGACGTCACCTCTCTAGTATGACATGCGACAGGGGCCGAGGTGCTTAACACCGAAATAAATGCAACTCTGACTTCATTAATGTTTTTGCTGATTACTTAATTAGGTACTTAAGATGACATACTAAACTGCAGATTCCCTTTCTGTCCCAGATAAGAGCTCAAACCCTAGAACTACTGTGATTAACTGAAAAATTCACTTTTGAAGGAAATCAGGGTAAGGGTAAGTTAAAACTTCTCACATATAATATTGAATGAGCATTTGTAAATAAATCCGAAGTATTAGATGCTGATGAAGTAAAAATGCATATAAATGCCAGCTGAAGCCAATCTGAAGCCATTACTTGGCATCGTGAGAGTCGTGAGACTGGGCAATAAGTTCGGACAATGTGATTGGTCAAAGTGATTCTAAGTAGTAGGTGCGATTCTCACCCAGTTTTTTGCACGGCCCACCGTGAAGCTCCCTGAGGGTCACACCCCTCTGATAGCCGGCCTGTTGCATCTGACAGGTGTTATTATAAGTCTGCCCATCACTGGCACAGACTGGCTCCCCGCCCAGAGGGCATCCCTGCCAGTCGGACTGGATGACCATCCGGCGAGTTCCATGCTCTACCCGGCATGCCGTTTTGTTGCTGCAGGGATCTAACAGAACAAATGAGAGATAGAGGGTGAATGGATGATGAATGGGGAAGGAGGAAGAGAGAGAAAAAGCAAGACTGGGTGGGAATAAGTACTGGCTTTCCACTCTAGGAACTGAAATTGTCTACAGAACATGACATCACGTCATCAAATCCTGGCAGACAGGAGAGGAACAAGGAACAAAAAAACATTTTCATTAAACAGCAGCAGATATTTGAACACACAAATTAATTACTTGAGGATACTGATCATTGCCACATTCATTATTTAGTGTTTAATCTGTGTAACTGTGCAATTTTCTGTTATGAGCTGGGCTATGCGTGCATTTGCATGTTAGTACTTTGTGCTCATAATGTACCCAGCCAATAAAGCTGGAAAAATAACAGTGAAGTTGAGAGATGGAGCAATAATGGGCTTAGCAGCTGGCAGTCAGCTATGAAAAGATGTCATCAGCAAACAGATGCATATGGCATTTAAAATGCAGCACTGTGGTTTGAAGAATAAACATTGTGCACTGGGACAATCTGTAGGCTTAGTCAGCCCAGCTGAGTGAGAAAAGGACATCAGGGACACTGACTTGGGGCTGGGTGTGTTCAGCCCATCCACCAAAACATAAGGCTTATCATATTGGCAGACTTCTGCTTTCTCCAAGTTGTCAGGACACAAAAATATAGACCGCATTGGCTTTACTTACTGTTGTTTTATGCAGCGTAAATTAGTAATGAATAAACAATAACCCCAAATCTTTTGCCTTCATCGTTTTGTACTTGGTGGAATGTATTCTGTATTCAAAGCACAAACAGCAAAAAGCAAAAAGAAAAAAAAACCAAAACAAAAAAACAGACATTCCAAACATTCACGCCTTCACCAGAGCCAAGAGCAAAAAATGGCCAACTTAATGGGGGTTTACAGAATCCTACAGTGGTTTGCAGAGACCTTCTGAGTTCTGGGCCCATCTGAGGGTGGCTGAAAAGTTTCATTTCTGTTCTTTTTTCTCCTTTATCTTTAAGAGACTTTAATCCATCTACATGCAGATTTATAAGTCTCATCACTACTTATCAGCACCAGCTCATGGGTATATTATCTGTATTTACCAACCAGCCAGAAATACAGAACCGGGACAGAATATAAAAGGAGAAAGCATGTTGAAGGAAGTAGTGGAAAGGCCAGTGGGGGGCAGCAGACTCACCGCAGTGGCCGTCGTATTGCTTGCGGATATTCTTCTGCTGTTGACAGGCCTGTTTGTGAAGCTCACACTCGCTGGGGTAATCTTGGCCGTCGCTGCCACACACGACCTGCTGGGGCTGGCCCTCGCAGGTCAAAGGACACATGCACCTGGCCGACTGACCGTCTGATGACTGGACGCAGGTGCTGCCATAGCTGCAGGTCACGTCACTGCAGGGGTCCTTCACAGCTGCAGTGCACACGAGGTAAGATGGGTCTTAGGAGAAATTTACTTCCAGTGACAGTGTCTCACACGAGTCAGACAACAATGGTGTTCAGGTGAACATTATTTAAATTGTGTTCAAATTTTTGTGCAGCTTCCTGGTCTGAACAACAGTTCCTTACATAAAACTATCTGTGATTTAATTTGAAAGTCATCAATCTGAATCTGCACTACATCACTCATGTTCATCCATCGTTAAGTTGACTGTAATACAGAGACAGTTTGATCTTCTCTGTTGTCCTACACCTGTAGCTGGTAACAGAACTATGCAGATGTATGCTACCATCATGACAGAATTCATCATATGAGGACAGTGCCATGAACAAGTAAGAAATTTATAAAAGATCATTCCAACTTTTGTAGCTGTCATAAACGCTGACATTGTGAACCAGTGTCAAGTTGACCTACTGTATAACCTGTGTAGACTGTCATAGATTTATGTTGACATAAAGTTGTGTTGACACTTTTTCCATTCAAGTGACTGACTCCGTATATCAGTGTGTCAGACTGACATCACCAAGATGGCCCAGGAACTCAGAGCCAGGAACCAAGTTCCTTAACGTTTATCAGCCTGCGGCAACTAATGTTACGGGGCAAGATATGTTCTGCTGTCGTTGGGGGAAAAAAATACATAAGTTGGACCTTT
Organism: Petrocephalus zakoni; assembly: GCA_026774425.1. Lineage (NCBI taxonomy): Eukaryota > Metazoa > Chordata > Actinopteri > Osteoglossiformes > Mormyridae > Petrocephalus > Petrocephalus zakoni. The sequence continues at coordinate 106,661 of JAODKN010000069.1, forward strand.
ATAAATGTTTTTGACAAGTTATGTTGGCTGTCATGGTGGGCTTATGTTGGTGTCATGCACCCTTAAGTAAAGTGTTACCTAAATTACAAACAAGAATTGATAAACCCGCCGATAACAGCACACCCTGGCCCCCAACACGAAGAGACACATACACACACATTCACAGATATACAAAATGCATATACAGAGGCCTGTCTGTATTCATACTCCTTCCAGCAAGACAGAATTTTAATATTTCATATGTTTTCATAAGCTGCCTCATTCTAAAAACACTTTGCCAGACAGAGAGCTATCCTATGATACCAAAGCACCAAATTCATCAATTCATTCAGTTTTTATTTTCTTTTTTTCCACATATATTTGTGCAGATGTTAGCTAGCTGTTTCTCCAACCATGGGCACATAATGGAAAGAGCAGGCAAGCAACTCTGCTCCTTTGGGTCACTGTCATATCCTTCTGGGTTGTTTACTGTTTTTCTCATTTCACAATTACTCAAATAACAATTACCACTTCTGCACAGCAGAACATAATTTATCACAGTTTCCTACAAGTTGCAAATGTTTTAGTGTGTGTAAGCAAATTATCATGAATATTTCTCCTCATTTGGCACAACTATCAGTTGCTTTAGTCTTGTTGATGAAAACGAAAATGTAGTTTCCTAGTGAAATAATTTTATACCCAAAATTATATATGCAAGTAGGGCTGAGCGAATTATTGGGTTTTTACAATATATCTATATATTTTCATACGAGATATAGTATGAGACAATATCATGTATATCGATATAGTTTATGTTCCTTTAAAATTATACTACAGCTGCCAAAAACAGGACTATTTTTCCTCTCCCTGTCTGTCTCTTGCACAACTGCTCCCTGCCCTGCCCATCTTCAAACACAACATGCCCCTCCCCCTCATTCAGAAGCCTTGCATGCAGCGACAACATGGAGACAGACACAGACACAAGGAGCTGGTTGGTAAAATAATATATACGGGGGTTCTAACATTTTATCCTAACCTACTGAAAAGATCTACCGTTGGGTACCTGCACATGCGTGCAACGAAATCACACCCCTTTCTTGTGCTTGAAGAACCCATCGATCAATCCTACCTTGCACTGGAGTTACAGCTGAGTCTTTTGTAATTAATCTTATTTGTGCAGTTTTCAAAGCTGATACATTTTTAAGACTTTATTAAATACATTAATCACACTTTACTATCAGTATCACGCTGATATACTATCAATGTTTTGTATGCTGTATGCCGAATTACTTGACATAGGTAGTCAGGTAGACTATATAATGTGTCACTATTGCTCACATATTTATGACAGCATTTATGATCGAAATTAGCTACCCAAGAATTTCATAAATAATTGGTGGATATATCTGACGAAACGTGGTAAAGGAAGGACAACTCAACAAGGGTTTTTTTAGCAATTTTTTCATGTACATGTACAGCTGTCTGTCAAGAAAAGTCCCTATGTGACATTAGGGACATTTGGTTCTGACTTGGAACTATTTGTTATTACTTCAAGGGAAAAAAAAATCAATTGCAATATATATATATATCGGATATCGCGGTTCATCTAAAAAATATCCCGAGGGGAACTCTATCGGCAGTCTATTACTCATCCTGCTAGTCCCGGATGTAGAAGGTTGAATTTCGGACCGTATTTTAAACCACTGAAACTGCGGCAGCGTATTTGAAAGAGTGAAAATAACAGGACTGAATATTGTAAACCAAAAATAAGAGTACTGAATATTACCGCTTGAATAATAAATATGCGAATAAAACACATCAAATATTTTTCAACTGAATTTGTTCTTTTGAAATTTATTTTGGAAGGCTTATATTTAAGCAGTGAAATTACAATTGAAATGTTTTCAGTTGAAATATTCGATGTTTAAATGTATATGCATATTAAATTACAGTCCCCCAAAATTCAAAGCATCATTAATGCAATGCGTTTTAATTCGATACATGTAATTCAACATGTTTTTTTTCATCAGTGACTTTTGTCATTAATTTTCTACCATACTATTCATTCTGGAGGCACTGACTGATTGAAAGAATCATTTGCTTTTGAGCCTGAGTTACTTGTTCTGGGTAAGTTACAGTTTTTTGCAGCTTAACCATAATGTTGTGCTATACTGTATATTTTGAGAAATGCTCTTATAGTCATGAGAATGCATGTGTCATGAAAGGTGCCAAAGCAATTTAGGAAAAGCTGTAATCAGAGATTCAACCAAGAAATCTTAATCAACACCAAAAAGCTGGTCTCTGTTCGTCTGTTGATGTACTTTCCGTATGTGCCTGCAGCTAGTTCCCATGAATGTCCCCCATGACTGAAGGAGCATGTGAGAATGGATGCACTCACCACAGGGTCCCTTGCGAACCACCTTGATGCGTCTCTGCATGCTGCACTGGGCCTTCTCCAGCTCACACTCATTTGAGTAGGTGGAAGAGTCCGAGCCGCACACAGGCGCCACCACCTGGGGGCACGGCGTCTTCTTGCATATGCACTGCGCCCTGGAGAGGCCAGCCGTGTCATACTCACACACTGCACCAAAGCCACAGAGCATCCCCCTGCAACCTGAAGGCACACACACACAAGGAGACTCAGCATGTTGCTGACATCATGGACACACCACACAGCAGAATAAAATTAATAACGATAAACTCTCTTTTTGGTTGGAATGACTGTCCTTTAAATTCAGAGATCCATTCAGAGATGCTAGTCTAGCTAGTTGGTTGTACATGTCTAATGAGAAAGGACTGAACAATTTTCTTACTGTGCCTGGTGGAGAATATTAACTATAAAGAATATTCTATAAAGATCAAAATATTTTAAATTGCACATAGTGAAGAATTGCACTATGCACTAATAATTGCAAAAGTGATCTTTTTCTATGAAAGTAAAACACAAATGCTATTTACCATGGCCCCATGGACATTAGACTAGTCCCTCTATAGCTTTGGGAAATCCTCTCTACTGCGTTTGAGTCAGGTGGCCACCATGTGATGTGACACCATCATTCTCCTTTATGGGTGGTTTAGCATGTCTAAATTTTTGACAGGTTCTGAAAGTGACTAGATGGATGGGAGTTAGGAGAATCCGCATGGCTGTCACCCATTATGCCACCATTGCGCCTGCCAGGTGACGAGCCTGTTGCTGAAGTGAAAATCAAAGCTCCGATACTTTGCTTGTCTGCAAAATATGATGCACTTTGTTTACATTGCTAATGTAAAAATGTGTGTGCAATATCAGGGAAAAGTGCATAAAATCAGGCTAAAATGTGCGCAAATGCCATTATTATGCCAATAGTTTCTATCACATTACAGAGAATTGCATTTTTTTTTTAAATCAGCATACTGATAATGAACTCGACACTTAGCACTGTACTTGTCTATATTGATTTGTAAGCAGCTGCACAAGAAAAGCAATTTGCCAGACAGATGTGAATATAAATTCTCTTGAGACAGGCTACTAGAGACACTGTGATTATTATTATCATCAACAGTATATCACAGATTTGTGGAGAGAGATCAGAATCAATCTTTTTAATCAGCCTTAACTGTGATGTGTATGATTAGAGTATAGTAATTTCATGAACAAGTTTAATTGAATAACTGTAACTTTCAATATGAACAAAATTGAGACACCAATCTGAGCTAATAGAATTGTAAATAGAAAATTAACTGCTTGGACTGTAAAGTGCTATATTTCATGACAACACTAAAAGTTGATAAGAAAAATATATTTAACAACGTGTGAGTTGTGGGAACAGTTGTATTGTTTTCGCTCATCAGTGTATACACACAATTTAATACATGAAGGAAGAAGAAAAGATGTATGTAACATCATAAGAAAAGCCAGAGAAGTTCTGGACAGAAAAAGACTGAAGAACTCTCCCCAATTACTCAAAGAGAATTCAGAAGGAAGCCAGAAATAAATCTTCAACAAAAAGTGGTGCTCAAAATAAATTTGAGGGGAAAGCAGACGTACGAGAGATTTAAATGTAAACCAGGCCTACACTGGCTGGGTCCACGGCATTAATAATGGTGATGTAGTAAGAGGCCCGATTCTGTCACTGTCATCTCCAGCACAAAGCAAAGCAGAGCTATGAAAAGATTACAGCTTCCCCAAATATACTCGTATAAATCAACAGTGCCTGTCAACAGCGCTATGCAAGATTCAATTATTCAAGCCTCTGTTTTGGGAGAGCGCTCGCTATCGCTTCCTCACTTCCTCTTGTGACACTGCCTTTGCAACTCTCCACAGCCTCGGCCTATATCAGCTTCATGCTGAATGTGTAGTTCACCCTCCACTTGTTGCCAGGTTACCATTTTCTATTGACCGCCTCCCCCCCCCCCCACCATGACACAACAGTTTTCATAACATTATTAACAAGAGTTTATAGCAGCAGACGCTGTGGCTTTTCCTGAGCGGCACCATTTCCTACAGTCCCATAGAATACCAATGGCATAGGTGTTATACATAAACTCACAGCATTTCTCAGTTTCTCTTCTTCTTGCACATTTGATCTCTCAGAATCACTAAAGTTTATACTAAAGTTACACTAAGGTTTACACTAAGTTTAGACACTGACTGTAAAGACAAGGGTAAAACATAACAGAAATAAAATGCATGACTACCTTTTTTTGTGGAAAAAATGCTTTAAATTACATTAATTAATTACTATACAATTAAACGGCCAAATGAAAGTTAACAAACTCAAACTCAGCTTATGCATTATGTATGGTACCTGTACTTCTGTTCTTTGCTCACATTCCATTTATTATTAAAAAGAGTTACCTACTGCTTTGATGCCTAACACTGACACAGGTCAAGATGGATCTTTCCTCATTTGGCTAGCTCTAGTCACTGTCACACAGCAAATGACTCACAGGTCCAATATCTAGAGCAGGGGTCCCCATTTATTTTTCTCAAAGGAACAAATACCAGGTCGTAAACATTTTACTTACACAAAAATGTTCTGAGGACAGAACAAAACAGACACTCTCTAAACAAATCAGGGGTGGGTTTCCCAAAACAACGAACAAACTGTGAATAACAAACAAGATAACGTAGTTCGTAGGAAAATAACGAGTGAGGTCTTTCCCAAAAATAACGAGCGAGGCCTTTCCCAAAAGCCTTCGTTATTTCAGAAATAACGAACGATCTCTAAGTAGTACGTTGTTGGCTCCTCCCCCACCTCCGCGTAAGAAAAGCACGGACAGTGTTATTGTAACATCTGGCATAGGCAAATGTAATAATATTATAAAATAATTATAAAATCAATAAAAACACACCAAAGCA
>JAODKN010000069.1:112875-125520 GCA_026774425.1 Petrocephalus zakoni
TATTCGCCCTGTCTTCCTGTAATAAACGCCCTTTCGAAGGGTTTCACCCCACGGCTGCCTCAATGGGTCGTAAATCCTGCTCCCGGCGTGACATACTCATAGAGTTTTACAAACGATACAAAAATTTAGCAGATGTCTTAAAGCATGCAGAAATGTAACAACAAAGTACTGATTATCCATGTAAAGGCAGCCATCTACAGTATATTAAAGATGCCAAATTCTTTTTTCTCAGAGTAAATCATTCATAATGACTGAGCTATTTCTATTTTAAGGTACACCTTACGCAGTCATTACTGCCTGGGACTTAATGCTGAAATTATAGTTAACAAAATCAGTGACTTACATTTTTGATATGACAAAGTACAAAAATGCTGTCCACTGATCTGCTGGCTTCTTTAACCAAGGTATCAGAGTTTTTTTTGAAGCCCATTCCTCTTTACCACTGAGGATACCAATGTCACCATTGGTATGGCAGCTATGAATGAATAGAATAGGGTCAGTACCATGGTGGGCACAGCTAACTGAATACTTAAATACACCCTAATCCATTAATTCCAAAGTTTAATTCGATAACACTAACTGATAAACCACTAAAAATTTAGTTAACAATAACTGCTAGCTTGTACAACCCCTGGCAATCATACTTCGATTCCATATAAATTTTCCTCAGATTTGTGTGCCCATTCTGACATTTTGCCCTCAGGAAAGCATATGGGACTACAAACATGGCACCATTTAACCATAACTACAAAGATCGGTCTCCACTTTTTATTGGTCTATAGCTCTATCAATCAAAACCCAGAAAATACAACTGGGGGCCTGTATCACAAAGCAGGATTTCTTGCTTACCCAGATTATCTTTAGGTTAAGTCTAAACTAGGGTTTCTTAAATCTTAAATAGATACGCCCATAATAGACGGGAACTAATATGTATGATTTTTTGGCCGTTATATTTAATGCGTTTTACGTGCGAAAAAAAATGAGAGCAGTTTTACAGAACAGAACAGCCCCAGAAAAAAATAAGAGACCACAGCACAATAAAAATTCGTACCAGCATTTTTGAACCCTGGTTTAATCCTGGTTCTGCTGGCAGAAGGCTACACTGAGCAGCAGGTTGTTTCCAGGTTCAACGTTTCTAAGACAGCAGTAGCCCACACAAGAAGAATGTGAATCAGGACACACTGGGAATGACCATAAACCAGCCAGGTAGAGGGCGGAAGTGACTTTCTAATGGTAGAGATGAATCGGGGCATAACATGACTTTCATAAGGAATGGGAAACATTAAGTGGTGTGAAGTGCACTGCTAGGACAGTAGGTATCAGGCTCCTAGAAGCATGACTGAAGTTCCATAAAGCAAGGAAGAAGCCCTTAATTATAGAGAAACAGAGAAGAACCAGGCTGCAATTTGCAAAAAAAAAAATAATTTACACAGATGCATAACCATAAATTGAGAAATTAGTGAAACAAAAAATTCTGCTGTGGTCTCTAAATTTTTTCCAGAGCTGTAAATTTAGCAGTAGCGAACTGATTTTCAAAGTTTTCTCTAATCTGCTAGTGAAAAAGTTAGCTTTACTAATTAGAGGATTAGCAGAACCCTGCCCACCACTATCCTTGAACTTAAAACATCAGCCAATCTACACTTTAATTTCGGGATTAAAAACAGGGCTAAAAAATTAGTTAGAGGCTGTCTTGCTGATGACATGGCCTACTTCAGATGGCAGGGTGGGAGAATTATGCCCTCAATCAGGGCTAGTGTCATCCACTATATCTACGACACAGGAATCACATTAACCAAATTATTTTTTTTTCTTCCCCACAGACCTCTTCACTGCTGGCAACAGATGGAGTGATTTAAGCTCTGCAATCAAACTTGAACCCCTGGCCCCCAAACGGGGAAGCAACACCAACTGGGGGACCTTCCCAGCCAGTTCTCACTCTTAGAGTCCCATCTGGTGACAATCTGCAGCCAGTGTTGAATCATTAGCTGCCTTAGGTGCCCAGGAGAATCCTAATTTGTGCAGTCATTAACTTACATAAATTGTGAGAACAATGCTGACATTTAACAGAAATGAAAAACGAAAAGCATTTTACCATCTCCTGTCTGTACCTGAAGCCCTGAATAAAACTCGAGTCATATTTAAAGGTGGAGAGATAAAACAAATTGCCTGAAGAAATAGCATATATCTAAAAGCCCGTAAGCACTTTTTCAGTTCCTGTCACCCATCTCTAATCTCTCATTGCAGCAACCCTCACACCTCAAGTCACATTAACGCTTCTTGACTGGTTTCTCAAGACATCTTATACTCTCAACTATCTCTCTTCTGCATGCTTAGTCAGAAGTATCACATCCTATTGAAAGCTTCCATGGTTTGTGAACGTAGAGCTCTCAATTTCTATGAGAAAATGGGTTTGGTTTTCGGTGGTAGAGAGAGGCGGTATGTTTGTCAATGCTTTTTTAATGTACCTACTAAAAGCCATATTTTTATATAGTACAGTACAAGTGGCTTTTAGGAAAAAGCTCAGAATCGTAACAGACACACTGATATTTCTGTAACTGTGCAGCGCATTTTATAATAAGATATTTATAATAAGATATTTATTGTGCTACAATTTAATCACGTTCATTAATGAAAGACAATCACATACTCTGAAGTACATTATGTTGTTCCATGATAAATGTTTTGGGACAAATTTTTTTAAAGGATGTGGCAGCAAGCCTGGCAATGGGACAAAGGGGGCACAGCGCAGATGAAAAAACTGGCAAAAAACCTGAGTAGAGTATCTGAATACCACCACAAACCTTAATAATTCCCCCTTATCCAGACACACCCAGTTCAATCAAAATCTGTATATCAGCTACAGTGAACAGCTGGGAAGCCTACAGCTAAAACAGGGAAACATTTCTTGGTAGCGGGGGAAAAATACGTTGAAAAACCTTGTCAACTGTCACGAAAACAAGCTGTGATGATGGCTCAAAATATCCTGCTAATAGGCTGCTGAGACTAGACATGAAGGTTCTTGGGGAATTGTCAAGTAGGTTCTGAGGGAGCTCATTAGACCTTGAAAGTTTGAAAAAGATCTCAGGAGCTTATCAAGAATGATCGCAGAGGCTTATCAGACAGGATCCAAGGGGATATAGAACAGAATGCTAAGGACTGATTAAAGAATCTTAGGCTATGGTATGTTTCCTTTCACAGGTGCTGTTTCTCAACTCAGTGCAGTTTTCTCCCTGACTTTCCATTCAGGTAATGGAAATTGCCCCCCCCCCCCAAAACACATTTTGATCAGGAGGCCAAGGCAATAACAGCCTATAGAATCCCAGATATTGAAGATGTATTTTGAATTTGTATTTGGAAGATTTTGTTACAAATTACACTCACCTAAAGGATTATTAGAAACACCTATTATTAGGAATACCTAACAATTTCTCATTAATGCAATTATCTAATCAACCAATCACATGGCAGTTGCTATCCTATCAATATGGGCCTAAATTTCTAAAGAATGCTTTCAGCACCTTGTTGAATCAATGCCACGTAGAATTAAGGCAGTTCTGAAGGCGAAAGTATTAGTATGGTGTTCCTAATAATCCTTTAGGTGAGTGTATATTACAATTATACAAGGTCAGGCAGGTAAAACAAGTCTATAAAAGCACAATTAGGACAACAGAGTAGATGGCACTGTGGCCCGCCACCTCCAAGGCTGGGTATTTAAATCCTACCCTTGCTCAGTATCTGTGAAGCTTGTGAGTTCTTTTCGTGTGGTATGGGATTCCATCATCATCAGTTTTCTTCTACAGTAATGCACTTAGGCTAAATGGCTAAATGGCAGTCCATCCAGGGTTTCCTGGTGTCATGCCCATCCCATGTCAAGCTCCAAGACGGCCCATAACCCAGTGGTTAGAAAATGGAAGGGTAGATGGAAGGGTGGAAGACAGCTGTGGACCTTGAGACTCACCATCAATCAAGTTTCAAAGACCAGTTTTAATACCAATATTAAAATTGAACAGTCAGGACAGGATTTACAAATAAAGTAGTTAAAAAATTATTATATTATGTTATATTAGAGTGATACATTTGCCTATGGAATTAAATGCTGTAGCAAAAAAGTCGGGACACTATGCTGCTCCTATCTTGTGGACAGAATGTCCTGCATCTGCCATTTACTATTTATCTCCACATCGACATGATCTTCCAGTGGATGTGCAAGATTCAGGCACACTCTTGCTATACAAGTCTAGATTAAAAATGCACTTGTTTAGTTTAGTGTACAGGGAATCTAGCTCTAGATCCAGCTAGTCACTCACTCCTAGTTAGGCCTACAGTATGAGGCACAGAGCTAAGTGGGGCTCGGTGCCATTTGCTTTGGATGAACTGATGCATCAGTGTTGTCACTCTAGCTTCACACAGGAGTGCTGACGTTCAGAGACTCCCCATAACTGTGTTCCCACTTGCCTCTCCCTCTTATTCATACTGCCATAGCCAAATCTGCCGGAGTCTAGATACTGCACTCAACCAATTGTTTGCACTGCCTCTAGTCTCCCCTACTCTGGCTAATGCACTATTTCTTATTTCCGCCACCCCTTCTGGGATGTGCTGCCTGGAGACCCAAGAATATGAAGACTTTCTGCCTACTCTGCATTCTACAAAACCTCTATTTCCAGTGACACCCTACCTGCCTGCCTGTCCTTTGCTCCTGTGATGCCTCTCCTTCCTTCCCTGCTGCTGTACCACTGTTCATCAACAGGAGCAGAATCAAACACCTACGTGCCTGCCCCTGCCTGCCCCTGCATAGAGACAGATTTCAACACCAGTACTTTTAGATTTTGTCATTTTGTTTTGTCCAGTTGACTCTTCTGCTGGTCCCTGGAGGATGGGCTCCCCTTTTGGGTCCGATTGGAAAGGATGGAAAGTTTACTGCTACAAAAAAAGTTCTGACAGGTGCAAAGTATTAAGGAAGGCCACACCAACCTTGCACAAACAAGGGATATCTGTTAAAGGGAAATCCTTTGCTTGTTCCATCTTTTGTTTTAAAACTCAGTGGACCTCAGGTATACCTTTATATTACCGCTCCTGCTGACACCCTTTTAACCACTGTGCCCTATACTCCCAGCTTTCAGCATCACACCGTTCTAGTGAGGTGAATAGCATTTTTGTTTGTTTTCTCCGTCTTAAAATTCCCTCCTACCTCCCCACCTATGCTGGACCCTGTCCTTCTGACATCTACAATCTCTTTCATTATGCAAATGTAGCAGATGCAAGGTTCTCCTGAGTCATGTTAAAGCGTCTGAATACAAAACAGCTTCTGTTCTCTTCCAAATAACTGGTCCATTACATAATATAATTAAAGGTAAACAGAAACAGCAATGCAGCTGAAACTGCAAATTATTCATATATAACTCAGAAACCTCATCCGAACAGTTCACAGACTCATAGTCAAACGGCCAGTGTGACGACACAAAAAGTCTATCCACATTGGAGAAAAATGATCAATTCCTGCAGGCTGATTCCTTGACAGGTCCAACTGTAAAAAAATTAAATGCTCCTCCTCTCCTTGTGTGCAGCAGATTACAGCACATGTGAAAAAGCCAGCCAAGGAAGGGCAGAGGAACTGCACATTTGGATCCCTCTACACAGATTTCTCCCCGAAGGATCTGAATACTAAAGTGCCTAAAGAAAAACTGCACACATGGGGGCAGAGTGTGGCTCGGAAGGTCGCTGGTTCAAGCCCAGCCTCAGCACGTCTGTGAGCCCTTGAGCAAGGCCCTTAACCCCTAGCTCCCTGGGTGCACCTCGAGGTAGCTGCCCTTCATGGCCAAGCTTGCTCTCACAGAGAGCATGTTTGGGGAAAGTGAGAAGAAGACAATTTCCCCTTGGGGATCAATAAAGTATCTCAAAATAAAAAATATCACATCAGATTATGATAACCAGGAGCATTCAGATAAGTCACATATAATACCAAGAAGAGCAGAATCTTTCAAGGGCGTGTTTCCCCAAGGCATAGCTGCTAGCAACTTACATAGTTGGGACCATACAACTGAATGGTTCCAACCATGTACGTTGCTAACAGGAGATTTTGCTAACAGCATCTCTGACAAGTCTGGATGCTGTTCAACCAAATAGTTACTTCAGCATTAGTTCAAATACAAGAACTCCTGGCCATAGGTGGAAATTAGCGGGAGAACATTTCAAACTGGATTTAAGGAAGCACTTCTTTACACAGCGGGTAGTATGGAATAGTCTTCCTGATAACAAAGTGCAAGCTGAATTCTTAGGTTCCTTTAAATCAGAGCTAGATAAGATTTTAACAACTCTGAGCTATTAGTTAAGTTCTCCCCAAGCAAGCTTGATGGGTCGAATGGCCTCCTCTCGTTTGTATAGTTCTTATGTCCTTATGTGTGTGTAGAGATGCTTACATGCAATTTGTAATGAAATACTGTAAAACTGGCAGGAATAAATATGAACCCTGATGGAGCAGAAGTTACCCACCCCGGCACATAAATCCAAACTCACAGTCCACAGAGCATTTCGCGCAAGCATATTTAACAGATATTTGTAGTCCACTCATCTGAAATAAATCACTGACGAGTCACAATTAATGTATTACCACGGTTGGGTAATAACGTGCGCATGAGCGCCAATTATTGTGTACTTTCATATATATATTTTTTCTTCCCAAAACATCTCTTTCTACAAATTTTCACCTAGAAACTCTGTTCCACCCAATAAGAAGCGCGCTTGAATTTTTTGTTTCAATACTCCAAGTGGATCCCTCTTTTAATCCTTATTTCCAAAAAATCTTTCCCAATAAAAAATAAAAAACAGAGGGATGAAAAAGAAGGGATGAAGGAAGGTTAAATGGATGAAAGTTGGTTGGAAATGCCCTTTCTAGTTATTGAATACCAGAGAGAAGTGGATTTTGGTGGGGTATTATCTCCTTTGGTAGAAGCACAATTGTCGCTCCCGACCACTTGTCTGCTCCTTCAGATTCTAGGTGCCAAATGTAATGCCTGAGGATGGCACTATGGGAGAATACTCCAGTTAGCTTTTTAAATCAAATCAGGAAACTGACCTCACTGGTCTTAAGATGACAAGAACTTGCCTCAAAGGGCTAGGCAAGAAGAGATTAGCAGAAATGGCACCCATGCTTTACTCATCCTTACCAAAACCATTTGACATTTATCATTCACTTGCTGCTCGTGAGCTTTGGCTTGGACCTTGATGAACGGTCAATACATTTAAATTTAGGAGGAAAAATACATCATGCAAGAAACTGTGCAGTTGGGATGAAAAATGCTTTTAAGGGTTTTCCCTACATTTCTGACCTCACATTAGTGTTGTAAAGAAATGCATAAATTAACATGAATAGTAATTAAACACAAATTCATACAGCAAACACATACATACACAATTTCATTATAAACAGCAGAAAAAAGACAGTACTTTATAAAGATAGACTGTTTTATATCTGTGTTTATCTATATTTATGCACCTTTAGAAATAATTTTATTTATCTGGTGAACTATGGTCTCAGTGAAATGAAATCCCGTTTCACTATGTGAGCATGCATATGTCTCATATAGCTGTGAATGACAATAAATTAGATTTTGACTGATGTCAGGTAGGCTGTATAAATAAAAAAAAGTTTTTTGATTCTGGTCAAACATTTCTGTATCATATTCATCATGAGAAAAAACAGGCAGCAGTGGGATTATGCAAATCCCACTCATCGCCTTCCCTAGTTTTCTCCCATCTCTTCTCGGAGACCGTACTTCAGCCCTTAGCTTCCACGATCACTGTGATATTAATGCTACCAGTGCAGGCAAGGCTGATTTGACTGTCCATGATGACTAAGACTTTTACACAGTAGGACGCATTAATTTAGCAAGTGTGCATTGTGAGAGAGTGTAGGGCCTGAGACTGAAAGGTCCAGATCTGCCAAATGGGCCAGAAATAAAGTGGAGTAGCTGTAGAAGATACTGGAACATAAGGGAAAAGGAGCCAGAGCACAGCTGCTCGTGAACGAAAGGCAGCTGAGCTAAGGTCATACACGAAAGGCAAAGACCACCAAACCAAACGATACATCGGCCCTGTCTCCAAACTCCCAACATTAAAGGAAAAGCCCCACTAATGCAGCATTATATTACCAGTACAGAGAAAGTAGAAAGAAAGCAAACATTACTTACCATCCAGTATTGGATTTTGGAAGTTAACTGGTTTGTCTGGAAAAAGAAAAAAAACAGCATATTACTTCAAAGACACTGCATCACATTCACCTCAATATTTAGCAATATGACAAACTTGGGAACTCCGCATCCACTTCATTTTTATCTCTCCAACAGGAGCAAGCAGCTGCTGTAATAGGTTCTAAAACCCAAGCCACTGTAAAAGGTTAGCAGAACTATGCCACTCTCTTTATGCTCTTTAAACCATTTGCATATTAATATAGCAAATGGTTAAGGTTAGGTAGAGGTGATACAAAACTAACTCATAATTCAGTGGTCACAGCCGGGTCTGGAGCCTATCCCAGGCAGGACAGGGCACGCGGCTGGGGTGTGCCCTGGATGGGATGCCAATCCCATCGCCAGGTTCACACATTCACAGTAATACACTGTGGACAATGTAGACAAGCCATTTAGCCAAACTTCATGTCTTTGGAGTGCAGGAGGCAACCTACAGGATACACGCACAACACGGGCAGAACATGGAAATGCACAAAGCATAAGAAGGGTTCAAACCTCCAACCCAGAATGCAACAGTGCTACACACTGAGCCTCTGTGTCGCCTTTCATATCAGAATGTGTTAAAACACATCACTGAACCAATCTGCCCGTACACACTCACTCAGAAAATGTAAAGGTACTCTAATGCATAGCCATAATCCACCCAGTGGCACTGAGTAACTTCCGAATGCTGCCATGGGTGAGATGACAGACTAGTAGGATGAGTGGGGGGCTGCAGCAGCACAGGCACATCAGCCCCAGTTGCTCAGCACCTAAACTGACTCATGACCTACTTACAAATAACGCTGGCTATGAGGGCCTCGATCAAAAAAAAAAAAAAAAAAAGCAAAATTTATGTTTTAATGCCCTTTAATCTTCTACACTGGTATCTGCATGGCCTATAGCGCGGCACTGGGTGCATGCAAGATCCTCAGGATGTAAATGCCTTCTAGTTCATCTCTGCTGTCACAAAAATGAACTCTATCAGCAAGTGAATCTTCAGGAGAGGTAGGAGAGACATTTATAAAAACCTATCAGCGTAAAAAATCAGACCAATAAAAAGGCAAAAAGTGTACTGAAAAATGCATATGTATTCCGGTTCTGCATTTGCATGATAAAAGCAATTAATGACAAGTTGATTTCAAGCAACAGCATTAAAATAGCTAAGTAAACTTCACAGTGGCTTTCTTGAAGAGCATAGTCGCCTGTTCACTGTGGTGGAGATTACCTAATACAGAATCACCTAAATGGACCACCGACTCTTAGGAAATCAGATTTGTTTCATTTGTTTTATGAGTAGATGGGAGCAGTCAAGACAAAAACACAGACACGTACAGTTGTCCAGAAAGAGGAGCACAGCAAAGCCAAGCGTGGAGATTGCCAGCAGAATCAGGCAGATGTTGCAGGGGATCATGAAGTAGCGTACCACCAGCGACACTTTCTGCTGATACATCCTGTCCCGCTCAGGGACTGGGATGGAGTATTGGCAACCACTCATCCTGTATCCCAAACCCTGTCAGGGGAGGGGGGAACAGGAAACACGATACCAGGAATAAAGGTGGACAACAAGAATGGTCCAAAGCCGGCTTGTGTTACCCTTCCCCTAGTTCTTTTCAACAGATGTTCAGAAGGGTTATTCCCAGTTTCCAAGCAAAATGGTCCCTTCAGTAATAGCATCCATGATAGGAGACGACGGGTGAGTTCCCTCTAATTCTAGCACCATGTCCCCATCTCCCTTTCCTGGATGTCTAGGAAACTTGCAGTGATGTTGGAGTGTTGATAGTCACCCCAGCAGCCAAGGCACACACGGGCGTTCTCAGAAGCCTGGCACACGCGGGCAGTCTCTGTGGCTTGGCGCACGCGGGCAGTCTCCGAGGACTGGTGCACAAGGGCAGTCTCCGAGGCCTGGTGCACAAGGGCAGTCTCTGCAGACCAGTACACACGGGCAGTTTCTGTGCAGCTACCTCAATTGCCAACAGTATCAGCACGACAGTGAGCCCTGTTGCCTGCCCCAGGAGCTCTAGTCAGCCTTCCTAGTGAAACTGGAAAACTTCAATCTACATACCCAGGAAAATAAGAGTTTGGTTTACTGAAAACAAAATGTGAAATGGAGAAAAGCTTGTTATGAGTGGCTGCCAGTGAGAACCATGGACTCTCCCCCAGCTTTAGGTGACTGATGCCAACACGAGCAGCTTGTAATCCCTTGTGTTAGTTTCTGGTTTGCAGTGTAACCTCCTGGAACATCGCACAGAATATCCAAAAGTGTGAGGAACACTGGGTCTGCTCATCCAACTCAATGACTCCTGCTCAAGGTTCTTCAAGCCAGGAAAAAGAAAAAAAAGACGACAAACCCCCCAATGGATTAGGATCAATGATGAGTGATTAGCAGATGGACAGGAAGCAGCTGCCAGAAACTCCCTCAAACCAAAAGTGCAGTCGCTCTCTCCTTCTATTTAACCATCAGGCCATATCCCCTTCTCCTGCACGCCCAGACACCCACTCCCTCTCCTCAAAAGGAGGCAGGGCACCTGTAAGATGGAGGGGTAGAGGACCGGCCCAGTCTGTGCAGTGGATGCTCAGCAGCAAAATCAAACCAAACTGGGCCAAAAGAAAATGGCAAGCTTTACGTGGCAAAAAAAAATACCGGGTCCAAATAATGTTGTTTTCGCCTCTGTACCTGGTCAACTCCTGCTGACAAACTCCAACAACAAAGGGCAACAGCTTCTCTTTGCCCCCCCTAAAAAGGAGATTTGATTGTTTTTCTTTCAGAGCTTAAAAAAAAGGCTTTGTTTAGCCCTTCCATCTGTGAAGATTTTCAGGGGCCACCTCCCGAACATCACTGCCCATCCTGCCATCTCCTGCCTGGCCTCAGAGGACCGGCTTGCTTACTAGCCCCCGGTGCTGGAGCCCGATGTGGATGCGCTGCTCCTCAGTCAGCTGGCTAGAGGCTGTGTGTGTGCGTGACACGCAGTGAGAGAGGGAGGCAGAGCCTGAGAGAGAGAGAGAGTAGCTCAGAAGCTATATCCCTATACTCCGGCAGAGAAGGAGCGCAGATGCCTTCGCTACATCGCCGATTCTAAACTGCAAAGGCAGTGACAGGCTGACTCTAACACAGAGGAGGGGGTAGGGAAAAAAAACCAGAAGTGAGGGAATAAGCATCTAGGAACACTTCCTTAGGAGGGTGGGGAAAGCCTGGGAATAAACACAAAGGAATGGTCACACCAAATGACATCAAGGCCCTTCTTACTGTTTTCCGGAAATAAAAAAACTTGGTGTGAATTTATTACTACTAACTGGTTTAATTTGCAAGCCTCATATTTTATTAGAAAAAAAAAATGCGGAATGATAAGAAGTCAGATTTTTTCCAGCCTCACTGTATGAATTCCCCTCTCTGCTCTGAAAAACCATGTAACATTTTTTTCAGTCTCCATAGCACACCCCTGTTCTCAATCCAATAATGTGACATACTAAAGCTTATTCAGAGTCTCAAAGACATCCCTCCCCTTATGCATAAAAAATGTATTCTTCTCTTTTTTTTGATGAACTGCCACTCAACCTCTACCTACATTACAAATAGAAAAAGATGAACAACGTGAATATTTAGTGAATGATCAACAGGGACGCAAAAAAAACCAAGCACCATCATGTAGTTTCAAACTGTGGCTAAAATATATTGGGATCAAAAGCGTCGTAACAACATGACATGGTTTTCTATCCTGTGGGATCCTTTTAAGACATCATTACACGACCATGCAGACAAACACCCACACTGTACTTATCTTCTACAGCAGCCCTTGTTGGACAATTGTATGCAGGGGCGTCAGAAGCATTTTGAATGTGGGGGGGGACACAGCGCTGGATGAAGTAATATTTTATGTTAAATATGGAGGGGTCCAAACAAATGACTATGAAATGTGAGGGGGGGCGCCCATGATTGCATGCTTGTTATCTATGCCATGTTTTACAAATAGTCAAAAATAAAAAAATAGAAAACTTGGCTTGAGACAAATTAAAAAGCATACACTCATGTTGGCTGTCATGTCACTCACTCACTGTCATACAGTCAAGTCAAGATCTCTTGCTTGATGAATCACCCATTTTTAGTTCAAAAGAAAAATGCAAAAATAGTTTTTTAAATCAATGTGTTACGCCCGTGTGTGTGTGTGTCCGGTCCTTCTCTGTTTCAGATCCCATCCCGTTCGGCCCGTACTACCACAAAAGCCGTGCCAAAACTGGATGGACTGGTTATCGTCGCCTCGTTCCCGTTTCCCGCCTCTCCAGCCCCGGACTTTAAAAGACGCCTGCCTACCCCCATCTGGAGCTTTGCTCGTGATTTGTATTCTCTTTGCTATTTGTTCATTGTATTTTCTGGATTTACTGTTTACGACCCGTTTTTGGCTTTCGACTTTCGCTTTTTGGTTTT
>JAODKN010000069.1:162422-188552 GCA_026774425.1 Petrocephalus zakoni
TTAAAAAGGCCAATAGGATGTTGGGGTATATCTCTAGGTGTGTGGAGTTTAAGTCAAGGGAGGTAATGCTGAGATTAATGCTGACTTTTTTTTTTTTTACATCTTTTCTTTTAAAAGAACATGAAATTCTGAAAATTAAGTTTCTCATCATTAGGCTAAAAACCAGTTTCTTAAATTAATCAATTAACAGAAATGCAGCCTTTAAAAAATGTGTGCTAATGAATATTCATTTTAGAGTAGATAACCTGAGCACTACGTATCCACCATCTTCCCTAATCATTTATTCAGTAAGGGATCGCAATGAGCCTAAGAAAGCAGAAGGGAGAGGGCAGCAGGGAGGTGATGGCAGGCCATCACAGTCAGGCACCATGGGCAATTTACAGATACCACTGCACCTAACTGCAGGTCTTTGTACTGTGGGAGGAAACCGAATCATCTGAAGGGACCTGGAAGAAACCCACGCATACAGCCAGTGAGGAAATGAAATCCACGGGCTCAACGGTGTGAGGCTACTACCAGTAACTAAAGCATTTCCCATCAAACCACCCAGACTACCACATCTGGCCAAACTTTCTACAAATAAAATGAATCTGCATGACTCTATTTGTAGAATCTGTCTTTTTAAAAAATGTTTTAAAGGCATACAGTGGATAGAAAATGGACACACCCCCCTTAAAAATGCTCACATTAGCCCAAAGCGTAGTTAAAATGTAACTAGTCTATAGTTTCCAACACAAAACACTTTCAAAATGTTCTAAAACTTCTTACAATTAATAAAAAAATAACTGCAATATCTGTTTGATAAGCGTTTACCCCTTTCCTACAGGGTTATTTAAAGCAATTGCTTTGAAGATCACATAAGACACTTGTGTGGAATCACTGCAATTAACTTGATAACTTTAATAAAAGCAGCTGTTTACTATGCTCATACAGACTGCAAGTGCAGGCACACACAAAGAAAACAGTATTAGTGTCAAAGACATTCCAAAATAAATGTGACGTAGTTGCGGAAAGGTACATTTTAGGCTATACAAAAATACTTTCGAGGCTTTGAAGATACATTGAAACACTGTTAAGTTGAAAATTAGAAGTATAAAGTGCATGGAACCATCCCCAGTGTGCCAAAATCAGGACCAAGAGAAAGGACAGCTAGTTCATCTAGAGTTGCAACTGAAGTTTTTCAAAAAAAAAACCTGAAGGATCCTGCGCCAAACTTTCAAGAGAAGAAACACAATTATGCATTAATGCCACACATTATGTCCAGAGAAAACCCTACACAGTCCATCACCTGGGAGTGGCAGCATAATGCCGTGGGAGTGTTTGTGATTAGCAGGGACAACAGAGCCTGTCAGCACTGAAGGGAGGCTGGATGGCAGTCTGCAAAAACACTGAAAATGGGTCAGAAAAATCATATTTCAATAGGACAATGACCCAAAGTGGGCCAGAGTGCTTCTACGAAATGCCTTATAAAGAAGAAGGTGGATGTTCTGGAGAGGCTAACTCAAAGTGCTGACCTAAATCCGACTGAAGATCTTTGGAATGACTTGACGGTTGCCGACATGCCTATCCTAGCTTGAAGGGTTCTGCACAGAGGTGAAGGGGGAAGATTCTGAAATCCAGGTGTGTCAGCCTTATAAAAAGGTACACCAAAAGACTGGTAACTCAGTTGCTGTCAAAGGTGCCTCCACCAAGTGTGAGGAGGGGGTCTATACTTCATAAATGAAGACATTTCAGCTTTGCCATTTAAAAGCTACTTTTTATTTCTGTTTTCATTTTAATTAAATGGTCCCACTACATTCATAAGGTTTGTTGGGTACTTTGGATCATGGCAAAACAGGGCCATTTAATTCCATAAAATTTACAGATTGAAACAGAAGAAAATGCAAAAAACTTTTGTTCAATCCTCTGTATCTACATGTAAGATAAGAATCTACTGTACGCATACCACATGGAGGATCAAAATCACTTAGACAGTCTAAGTGTGAACATAAACATACCCAACAGTACAACAACATGAGCTGAACAATATCGACAATCAATCATCATGTTAACAGTTAATGAGATGAAGGAATTTAGCTAATAAGAAACTTACAAAAACTTTCAACAAAGACTGAATTCCTTAACCAAATATTTTCTGCAAATAATAGTGAATTCTAGTATTAATCATATTATAACTGTGTAGTATAACTGTAAAGGTTGGTGTGTGTTCTGGTTATTAGTGATTGCCCATATATGTTCTTTAAGGCAGTTGTTAACATGTTTTTGGTGTGTTTGTTTTGTTTTTCTTTGTCCAGTTCGGTTGAGGTAGCTTGCTGTTTATGTATAAAAAGTAAGGCTAACACTGAGTGTTAGGTGTTACAATCACTAATTTTCCTGTCTAAAAGAGCGAGATCTGTTGTTATCGAGAAATTCTCCATATAATGTTCCGCCTTCCAAATCTCCCATCAACACCCTTCACTACAATATCTAGCAGAGTGGACATACTGGGACTTGAATACAAGAGGAGACAATCCAATCGGATAAGCAGCAAATTCAGTGTAAGCAGTGTAGGGGAGTGCTATAAATGAAGCCTGATACCAGCACATCAGGTTCAAAGGGCTTTTCTTTTAGCTTCAAGAGTCTATGCTACAAAGACTTTCCTTCTCTGGGATCATAAAAAGACTGCTGTGGAAGATGTAAGGCACTTTGGTTATCAGACCACTGGTGCAGTGGTACAAAGATAACATGTTTTTGAACCGGACTCTAGACAAAATATGCCTCTTCCCATCATGCTGCCTCTTAGATCTTGATGTCTGTTAAAATAAGGACATGTTGTCGAGCTGAAGTTAAAGCACCTTTCAGTAATAGATATAAGCGTGGTGTTTGTTTCACTCTGTATTACGAGCATTTCTGCTTTCATCTTAAATCTTAAGCTAATGTTAGATGCAGACACAAAGAATCTGTGATACGTATATGTGAATGATTAACGGAACTCTGGAATTCAACTGATTGCAGATTCCAAAGCATTATCGGGCACTATCAAGTCACTCTTAAGCCCAAAACTCCTTTCTCTCTTGTAAGCCTATTGACTTAATGACGAAAAGGGAAAAAACAGCCACTATAAAGCTGACAGTGAAGCTGGTGAGGGACTGAGACCATTGTCAGCATGCTCATCCATTGGGAGGTCCTTTAGTATAGAGAAAAAAATAACTCCCAGGACTCTTGATTATAGCAAAAATCATGATTATTTTGGTCAATATTGAGATCACAATTATTTAACACAATTACTCATTGCTTTTAGAAATATCATGCATTTATTAAACTTGACTTTTTAACTAAATATAATACAACTGAGAAGCAATTAAGTGAGTCTGATATTCGAGATCAGTATCAGCACTGATTCATACCTAATCAGACGGGTTGGGTATCAGGCATATGTGAGCGATCCGCATCCAATATTTATTTAGTTTTCAGAAGTCTGTAAAAAGATTTCTTATTACATATATTTATACGATTATACGACAGCTCTTCCCTATTTTAGATGTGCTCTAATGGCATTAAAGCAGAACGTTAACACTGTCACTTGGTTTTTCTGCCACTCAGTGGGTGTGAGTACAATGACTTCTGCCTGCTGTGAAATCATGTGCATAAGGACATCAGATAAGAGGGTGAAGATAGCAAATGTGACTTGCATGCTTGCAAAGCAAACTAACAAATGTTTGCAATCTCACAGTATTTTACGCTTGAAACAACAACTAGTAGCACAGCGGTCTTGCAATCTTTGTAAAAACAAGGTTTTGAGAGGTGGAAGCAGGGTTTAGTGAAAATCCCAGTAAACAAAGTGCACGCGATTGAGCAAGATAAGAGTAATAACTAAAAAGCAAAGGATGATTTGGGAGTCACTAGCTTGGGTTGATTTGCGCATTCACTACAGCTTATGATACACAAGGGGCTCCGACTGCAACAAAGAATAAGTGACACGGTTGCCAGTGGGGGAAAAGCTCTCTTGGGAAATAGTCAAACTGAACTCCAAATGACCTAAAAATGCTTAAATCAATATGCACAAATGAGGTGGAACATTAGGTTATATACAGTTTGTAGTAGCCTAATTAAGTTTTTATTGCATTATTTTTTTCATTTGTATGTACTAGCTTTAAAAAAATGGACCAAAAACAGCTCTGGTACCAGATCTGTTCTTATATTGGCTAATACCCTCTGATCAGATATCCGGATAGTACTGGCACTGTAGAAGTGGTGCTGGAAAGGGGTGCCACTGGATTTATATAATACACGACAAATTGGGAATATCACTGCAAAATGAAATCAGGCACAGTAATAATTTTATCTTGATTATTTTGTTTTATTAATCGTTTGAAGGCAAATCCATTGACTTCCGGTCGAGTACCAGTAATAAAAGTTCATGTACTGAAAGTGCCAAACCAGTTGGGGTACTTCTTTGGTACTTCGGTACTTTGGGGCATAGCTTTCCTTGTCGATTGGTTATGGAAATAGCCCAATTCTGAAACACAATGCGACCGCCAAACAACAATGAACAAAGTAAAAAAATGATAATTGTGATCTGGTCGGAAGAACAGATACAAGATCAGGATGGCATAACAAGAAATTCAAAGTATTTTACTAGGGCCATATTGGAGAATTTCCAAATATAGTTATGTGATTTTGTTGTACTAAATACTGGGGTATTTATAAAGCAAGTGAGTTAACATAAATTTCTCACATACCCATCTTGTAGTGGTTTAAACAGCAAGGATGAAAATGATTATCATTTCTCGAAGAATGCATGCAGTGTTCATGCAAAAGCAGCAGAGGTGTGACTTTAAATTTTAACTTTAAATTGATTTTAAAAACATAGATTGGATAATCTAGGGCTGCAATGATTCATCAAGTAATTCGAATAACTCGAATACAAAAAATCCTCTATGCAAATTCTTTGCTTTGATGCTTTGTTTAATCCACACGACTATGTACTGCTCAGTGATCACCATGTTGCACACGGAGGATTATTAACGTCGCACTGTGTGCTTATGCTGCATTAAGTGTGGCGGTAGAAATAAACAGCGACACTCCCATTCTAAAAAAAAAATGTCTGAGAAATTTTCAGCAAACTTCTGAGTCATGGAGATGGTGAATAGTTCCAAACACTGACATTCATGACATAGACTCACCGTCATTTCCATTGCTAATTACCGAGCACTTTAAGCGGTTTGTTAAATAAATAAAGATAAAAAAACATTTAATACATTGGCTGTCATTAATATACTAAATACTGTTTTGTTTTATACATGTGTGTAGCATTAGCTGTTAATGGTTGTCATAATTAACCGAAGGTAGCTTAGCAGCTTTGAGGCTAATTTGACTGATGATTTTGTCAATTACTATTGACGCAGGGTAACGCTACATATTAAGTTGTTCTGGTTATCAACGGCTTCGTAATTACAGTTAGCTAAACTGCTACCATGTTAATACAGCTTATTAAAATATCAGTTTACAGCTCTTCTCGGGTCACATGGGTCAATGTGAATTCAATTGGCAAATTCATGCCAAAATAGCTTACATTATTTTGTGGTCATTTATTTGCCAAAAAATACCATGTTGGGGTAAAGTGTCTGTATTATTACATGCCTTTTTAAGTGCTGCATTTGCAAACGGTACTCGAACAAATTTTTCCAAATTATTTCATCTCCCTCATGTTGAATTACCAACATTATGGTATGCAGACAGAATACTCGATTACTAAAATAATGGATAGCTACAGCCCTAGGATAATCTATGAAAGGAATAATCATTAAAATTGATTTTTTAAAATTAAAATTAGCTAATCTTTTTTCCCTATGCCATAGTAAAAATGTTTTAGTGAAACATTAACCCTGTGTCTGTAATGTCCATACAAAACTGAAAATAAGAAAAAGTCTGATCTTATGTAGTGGACTAGCGATGTAAGAACTGCATGTGCATAACATGTGATGTTAGAGTTAATATGCAACATCGTCCAGCTATATACTACAGCCATTTTTAGAATTCAGTTCAAAATCCCACACCTTCATTTCACTGCCGGAACCAGTGTTTTCGCCAGGGGAATACCAACAAAAAAAAAGTACCAAACTTTTGGTATTTTATTGAGGTACCAAAGGTATGGTACCTGCTGTGGTGGAAAAGCACCCCAAGTCATCATTTAAAATACCCAAAAGGAATAAAAAAGTATGGAAAGAGATGCACAACATGAGTGAAATTCTGGCTCCAGGCCCAGTCTGTCAAAGCACTAAAAGCAATCTGATCCCTCACTTATCTCCATTAGGTGGAGAGTGCCTGCCCTCATCGGTATTCCAGCAGAGCAGCCCGTTGGCATGGAAGAAACGATCGATTACCCTTAAGACTTGCAAGTGCCCAGTGTTACGGTATAAACAACTTCATCTACTTTAATTTACAACAACATAAAGCAATAGGAATTAATGCCATAGAAACAGAAACAGCCCATAACCTCTAGTATTGAGTCCCGTTATTTGTATATCATGCATAAAATAAACCGGATATCTGAAAAAACTCAACCCCAGATGCCTCTCAAAAACAGTGTTGCTTCTCCATGACTGAACAAACTCCATTGCGCTTCTGTGTGGACACCAATGTGGCATGGCAGTTCACCAGAGCTCAGCCCAACTAGCCATCAGCTCACCAGACAGCTTCATAAACCAGAATACATAACTGCAGTAGCTACAAAAGTTCTCCAAGAACTGGCATATTGTGAAAGGTTTTTGTGTAGTAAAAGCTAAATAAATAAATAAATAAAATATAGAAGTGGCTTCTTTAAGGACGGGAGTCTTCTGAATGAGGAAAATAATCAGGGCTTTGTTCCCCAATAACTCCACAGGCTCCTCCCTCTACTCCTCAAGACCAGCTTTTTCACAAACTCCACTCAAACGGGACAAGCTGAAAAGTGGAGCCCCTCAACAAGGCACAGTAACAGCTGTTCCCTACGTCTGTTCCTAGCGTTGACAAGTGTCCTTACGAAATGTTCACAGTTTGTCTAGGACATTTACCTGACACCCTTATCCAGAGTGACTTACATTACCCCATTACAATCTCCCAGGAGTAACTTGGGGTTATGGGTCTTGCTCAAGGAGCCACTAGCAGTGGTCGGTGGTATGTAAACCTGCAACCTCTTGATTCATAACCCAGGCCTCATACCACTAGACCAACACCATCCCCACAGTCATGCTGTATCGGTGTATTCTGAGTTGACAATAAGAAATCCTTTCCTGATGTGTCAATAGCTTGAAACGGCCTTTGAATGAAGTTTTTCTCCTTTGGGCTGTCTTATCTCATGATGAGAAGAAGGATTTAATCAAGAAACTGGGAACTGTGGCTGGCGGGCATTTCAAAGGAAAATACAGCCAAAACAATGTTATTTTACTATCACTAAGCTGGATTTTAAAACATATACACACAAGCAATTTTCATTTTTCTTTAGAACAAAAAGAGAAGGATAATTAAATACTAGTGAGTCACTAAAAAAAATCTGCATCTACAGAAATGTAGCCAAAACAAATTGAATAATGTTGATACGCCAGGTTAAAACTCAAGAGTGCATATAACCATTATTTATGCTCCACCTATGGCACCTCAAAGCCTTGCAATTTCATCTAGTGAAAACAGGATGTCGCTTTTAGCAGCCGCGCTAATAAAGTCTGAAAACAGCTGGATTTCTAGGGGCCTCAACTCCATTAAGCCAACAGTAGTAGTTTAAGATCCATGGTCAGGCAGCTGTCTGCAGTCCCGCCACATGATAAAAAATTATTAAGTATTATTAAGTAACTCTCGAGCTGCAGGAGTCAGCGACGTTTTTCTACACTGTATCTGCATATTCATTCTAAGACCATATCTATAAGCAGAATTAATCCACAGTTATTCCCTAAGCACCTGTCACGTCACACGCAGTGAAGCTCCCGTTTTGTTTTGGTATAAATCCAGAGCACCTCCCCTTTTTAAGTTCAATAAATACATTATATTTCCAAAGTCAATTAATAGGCATGTTAAATGATTGTATTGACCAAAATAATCACGATTATGATTTTTGATATAACTGAGCAATCCTGACCCAGTTATGTTCAGTTCAAGTAAAAAAAAACAGCATTTGTACTCGTATTTGTGAGAATCTCAATTTGTACCCTAATTCTCTATTAAACTTAGCATATGCCCCTGGACCTTAAAATGTGAAAGCCTCACTCTAGTTATAGGTGGGAAGACAAACAAACTGATCATGTTAAAAGGTAAAGCATTAAATGAAGCACTTGGAATAGACAGAAGTACCCGAATGACCTTGCTGACTCAGACTTCAGCTGAATATAATAACATGGCACCAAAACACACATACATGAATACAGCAAGCCCTTAGAATTCCTTCCTTTGTGACTCAAACATCACCTCCACCTGGGATAGAACGGTAGCTTTGCCTTCTGCCACAGAAGGAGCCTTTGGCTCACATACGTGTCTGAGTTCACAGCCCTGCAATCTGCTGCATTCACAAGTGCCATATCACCACTTGCTGCTCTAAGCTTATCAGCACGAAACAGGAAACCAGCCCCAGGGTTAAAGGGCAAGGTGGGTGTGGGCCGGAGCCTAAAGCGAGCAAACAACACGACGGCAATGCCATTCCAACAAGCTGCTTTTCATGCTATGGGAACAGTTGTTAGTCGTAAATCTAAGCAATATACTCAATGGGGTCACGTCAAAATGAAAACAAAAAAACCTTGGTCAGTGTAGCATTTAATATGATAGATAATGTTTATTCAGATTTTATTCAGAATATATGCTATAGCTATTAATTTTATCCATTTCATAACATTTCAGACAAATAGTAAGTGAAAAACTGAAGAATGCTTGCTTTTAGAGGAAGTTGTAGGATGTCACCGTACACAAACGTTAGGCCATGTCTCTACACCTAGGAAGGCGATTGTCCACTATGGAGTCAGCTCAGGACAGGCCACCCTACATACCACACTGAAATGTAGGCCAAGCAGGAGAAGGGAAACCAATGTACTCTGACTTCCAATATGAGTATGTTACAAATGACACATTGCGAGGCAGGTGCTGTTTGATTAGTGGCCACACCTTCCACCATGACTCACAGCTTTTATATGTCTTTGAGGGGTAAAGTCTCTGTGGAGATCACCCATTTCCATTCTCACAGGGGACCAGGGAAGGGGAGCAGTCGAGGGGTTAAACACCCCCCCCCCCCCCGCACTTTAGTAGGCATATTGAAAAGACAGTTTACAATTTGCTGGCCTCTACTATGATTCAGAAAATATGTGACTATGAAGAATAAGGAGGTGGGAGGTGGAACCATTCTGAGTGCAGTGATACACCCCCCCCCCCCAAGAGCTCATACACACGCAGACACCGACACCCCCCATGAATTTACTTCAGTGTTTACGCAGTGTTTCCATTTCACTTCCTTTTCAAGCACTCTCTTCCTCAAGCCAAGCGCTACAGATACACTTGCTTTCATTCATTGTGTGTGAACAGGCCTTTCTCTCTCACCGCTGTGAGAGGCTGCGTGATCTAATTACCCACGGGATGATGAAGTCGTCCCCCCATTGGAGTCCTGATGGGCCATTCTTTACCCAGACCCCATTTCCCTAAGTAATGCGGCAGAAACAGAGGAATCTCCTAGCGTCAGCCCGCATAGCCAAAGCATTTGCACCAAACGCACAGTCAGTTTGCTGCAGAGCTTGACTGATCCTGTGTTAATAGAGAAAGTCATTACAAAGCAGTGACCTGCTGCATTCCAACTATTTCTTCTAGACAAATAACCAACATCTCAGAGATAAAAAGTGGAATAGACAGGAGATCAATTTCAATCATTTTTCTTTCTAAATACTTAACCACATATGAACTCTAAAGTTTTTACTCTCTGCTTATACATACCCTATGCCTGCACAGGGTCAGTGTAGGAGCTATGAAGTGACATGCACAATTCATCCATATCTCTGGCAGCTGAATGACTTTCAGGCTCTTATACAGGACACTTATCCAAAGCAAAATATGATCTTCAGCTACATATTTTAAGAAGCAATCAGTTAAACAGTCTGGATCCTGTGTGGAAGGTAACTTTTAGGTTAATGCCCTTAACCACAACACTTGATGGTAGAAATCTATCATTTCATGCCAGCTAGCAAACAGTCAAGCTGCTGCATGCTGCATGAGACACTAAAGCAGCAAAACACAGTAGATATTTACTGAATTTGGAGTTACAGACCATGCCAAGAGGCAACTGTAAAATCTGGCAAAATTTACAGCACCTACTGTGGCAATCTGGCCCTCACCTCATAGTGGCTGCTTGTGTTATGCTAGGCTTAAGGCTTTTAAAATAAGTTACTGATGGAAATGTATCGGTGCATGGTGGAAAACAATACAACTGTTATGAGAATACAGCCAAAGGTCCAAAGCAGGTTTACATATATTAGACTGATGAATATGTAGACAGGTTTGTCTGGTACACAGTGTCTTGGTTAAGTTTCTAAAAATGAATTTATACTGAAAATATTTATATCTGACCTTAGTTGTCTACTGTAGCTTCTTTGGAAGAAAAACTTAGAGAAATTAGATTCTCTAATTAATTAGAGAAAAAAACTAAATCCCAGACCCAATTTTGGAATGTTAAAATATGTAAAGGAATACCAGACATGATTTTCCAAAATAACTCTGTGGCATCACCACGGTAACACCTAATACACTTCAGAGCGGATGTGGGTAAGGTGACTGCGAGTTCCTGAAGCAAGGCCTCATGCAGACCATGAAGCCTTCATTACAGGTCAGATGGAGGTGAGGGTTTCCCCCTTAAATGTAATGCAGAAGCCACCAACTGAAAGTCAGACTGCTGCTTTGTCATCTTTGGCAACAAAACCTGTAGCTTCTCTTGCCTTTACCCCCAGTATCATTTTCAAGTTTGGCCCCAGAACACACTACTTAAAAATATCCGTCACAGAAGCATTACAGCAAAGATCCTCAGTTGTTAACTGTAAGACATACATGAGATCACTAAGAAATAGTTGGATTGGATGTTTTCCCCTCTATTTGCATGGTAAAATATCACACTAATAATACAGGATACACAACATGTCTCAACTTAACAACATTTATTGAACACTGACTTTGAACATAAGTGTAAACTTAAATATAAATAGGGTGAGTTCATCCATGTCATCCCGAACACTTTGACCTACTTTTATTTACAAACTACTTTAAACCTGAAGGACTCCTTTGCTTGGCTAATAGTTAATATCTTCTCGTGCTTTGACTGGTTTGTTTTGATTATTGAAAGACTCATCCAGCTGTTTCGCATTAACATTAGTGACACATGTATGATTATAGGAGACTGACCAATCAGCACACAGCAAGAATGTAGCGCATAAGTGGAATCCAGGTCCTTTAAATTGAAATAGTAGTTTACAAATCAAAGTGTCCGGGATGACTTGAATTATCTGGTCACCCTACATATAAACAAACTATACACTTAAATAAATGCAGGAAACTTCTCTGTCAATGATGGTTTTAATACCCATCCTTAACATTACCTGTAAGCTACTCTGTAAGAAAAGTCCGTAAAAAGAGTTCAATGTCCCGTGTTAATATGAAGGAATTTTCCATATACATTTTCACAGGTGTTTTACCCTTTAATTTGAATTTCGTGTTGCATTGTGGGAGCAAGTACACTTGCTAATATCTGTAAATTTAACAAATCCGTAAGAAAATGGATACATTATATGTTCTTTTACAGATTTTTTTTACAGTGTAGAGCTGGTTGAAGGCTCGCTACCATTACGCCAGTTCCCGACTGTTCTGTAGGCTATTCGCGGTCTTTCAAAGCAACACTTCATAGCAAACCAGTTAAATATAGAGGTCTTTGAAAGATCGGGGGCCGGTTGCACAAAACACAGTTTTCGCCTTAATGGGGAATGCTGTAAAACTCACAACTGCTTCATGTACACATACATTAAAAAAAGGTGTAACTGTTCACTGATACTGTATTTTTAGGCGTGGATTGTTGTGCCAGTTAATATTCTGCATTGACAAACACAGTTATAACACAGTTCAAACCCAGCTAATTTAACCAAATGAATCAGAAGTTATTTATAAGCCTGCCACATCAAAAGTATAAAAAATTCATTGCGGTTTATTAGAATTAGTTGTTTGTGTTGGGTTTCATCCCTGATGTTTGACATCCTTAACAAAGGAACTGATTTCAACCAAATCATGGATAATCCTTGTGCCTGGCTTGGCTCCGCTGACCTCCAGAGAGCAGTGGAACCACAGGAAAATTCTTGGACTTATGCCAAAGAACAGTAGTAGCCAAAAGAGAGCTGGCAATCGGAAGACGCATGTTCACACTTTGGTCTACATGGCACCCTGAAAACTCATCTGCACACCAACAGCTGTGTTACAAAGGCTAATGCGGGTCTGGAAAAAAAACAGTTTTCATATAGTGAATGGATCCAAAAAATAAAAAAGTAAAATCCATGAGGCACAGAAACCGCTGGCACATGCATGCATGTAATACATTTATGTCCAACAGTGACAGACAAACCCATATATAACAGTGGCACAAGCGCCTTCTCTTGGGCTCTGCGTGCCGTGGGGCTGTCCCCATGAATCATTAACACGGTGCCTTACTGTGCTAGCTGCACTTTCGCCTAACACAGGTTTCCCAGCTGAGGAGTACAGATATCATTCCTTGAGGAATGATGCATCATACTCGCAAACAATGAATCATGCTGCCTGCTGACAAGCAGCTTATCAGCACCAACCTATAAAATTCCAGTGAAGAAATTCCAGTTTGCCAAAGAAAATGAGGGCAGAGTGACACAGAAAGGGCTGATGCTGTTCACACCCCTTTTCAGCAATGACAGCAATTGTGATATATGAGAGGAAGCAGAGAATCACAGACTCAGCAACAGCAAGTACAGCACAATTAAAGGATGACACAATGCTACTGCCTTTCCATAAAGAGGTGCGTAATCACACAAGCAGATTTGAAACAATCAGAGCTTCTTGACACTCTGGCGCTGGAATGGCAGCTTTCTGCTCCCCATGTGCCAAGCAGCAGTTAATGAGTAACATATCCAGAACCAAACCCAATAATATTTGATCTAGAAAGCCAAGTGAAGAGTTATTTATAAATAATATGTGAAAAGACGCCTAAAGACCGGGAGCACTAGACATACAAACAAATTCACCTGTAGGAATATCATACAAATCCTCATCTACTTGTAAAGTAGATTTGGCAAAATTGTGGGGACTTTGGCATCTGTGATCTGAATTATGGAGGCATCCAATGGCCCAAGCTGCTCCAGAACTGTCCTTATAAACAGATAAGAACACATTATTGCTCATGACGAGAAGTCAGACTGAAGTCTCCAATTATTCATTCTGAAGTCTTCTTGTTTGTAGCCAACATAGTCTGTTGGAAATCATCACTACGATAACGATCCAGTACAGCCATGAAAATTCTTGCGTACCAATCTTTATTTCTTTTCCCTGTTACAAAGTAAACATGTTTCACCAGCATTTTTTGCATAAATATAATTATACAAAGCACAAGAGAAAATAAACAAAACTGCATAATTTCAGGATATAATTATTTCAGTATTAATTATCATATAGCAAAAGAAAACATTTCTAATGCATGGAGAGGGGGAGACATGACAGGTGACAAGGAAAAGTGTGGAGGAGAGAGAGGTCTAGTGGAGGCAGAGAGAGAGTCAGAGAGGACAGTGGACCCGTACAGTAGAAATTCACCACTGGAAAGGACAAGTTAAAACAAAAGGAAGAGAAGATAAAGAAAGACAGAAATGAAATACTGAAATTGCTGCAGAGACCTTTTAGCGCAATTCCAGGTGGGTCGCCAATTCGAGCCTGGCCTCAACATGTCTGTGGGTCCATGAGCAAGGCCTTTGACCCCCAGCTTCCTGGGCACCGTGAGAATTGGCTGCCCTTCACACCCAAGGCTGCTCTCATGGAGAGCAAGGTTGGGGGAGGTGAGAAGACAATTCCCCCACGGGGATCAATAAAGTTTTAATCATTATTCTTATTATTGTTTTCTTCATTTAAACTGGATTAATTGCTCTAATTAATAATGATGGGTTTGCCACAAAAACACACTTCCTGAATATAAAATAATCTACAAACACTTTTTAAATGTTTAAATGTCATCATGGTCCAGCTAATTAAGAACATTAGTGAAGATCACTGAAGTAAAAGACTGCAGTGGTTATAGCTATGGGTGTTCGTAATTCATAGTTTAATTGAGAACCGATAAGAACATTTTTTACATTGATTAATACAATCAGTTAATTAAATCTGGTTAAACAAAAAGGAATATTCAGAGTTTGCAGTGTGGTAAATGCATAGGACATAGAGCGTAAAATAAATATACACTCGGATACATAGCCTATCACTCATGAGGGTGTGGACGCCTTTATGAGAGACAACCCCCCCTCACTGCATACTAATCCTTGCGATTGGCAGAAACCTAATCAGAAACGTTTCCCAAGGCTAGCCTCTCCATCTAGGTATTATCTTTGCATACCGGGGACATCAGTGCCATCTGAGCGGGTATTCTCTGCCGCTGTCTCAAAGTCAATTGACTGCACACAAGAGTAACCCCACAGCATGTCGACATGCTGCTATTTCTGAATAAAAATCAGCAAACAAGCCATCCATTATGCTCAGGGACTGTAGCGGGCTACAGTCTTTTTAATTCTGAGAAGAACTTTCCTTTTTGTTAAAACATTGGCTGTTGATCATTAATTAGGGCAGATTAAATGTGCCCGGGAGTGAAGCTGGTCTTTGTTACAGCACTCTCCATGCTGTACGTTAGACAGTGTGCAGTTCATTCGAGTTTTACTCAGGATCTTCCTACACATTACACAGGAGATGTAGGCTGTGCTGGATCTGCCACTTGGCACTGGAGGATTAAACGTTGGGTTAATTTTGTAAATCTGTTTTGTTCATTGCAGTCTGGCTACTTTTTGGCAAGTCTGGCAACTTATCTGGTAGGGCTGAATAATTTTAAGAAAATATCTAATTGTGATTTATCTGCCAGATATTGTGATTTGATTTGATTTGCGATTTTTTTCAACTCTGTTCAGTATTCACTGTGTGACATGTACACTAAGAGCAGTGTCTAAACAATCAGAACTTTATACTGTGTAATTGCTGTTACCAGATTATGGTGCATTCTTTTCAGCCCAATTTACTATAAATGTAAGGCAAAACAGCTTAAAATTGTTTTATAGCCATTCATTTGTTCCCAGTCGCTAGCTAACATGGTAATGCGATTGTATTTTTACGTGCACATTTTAAGTGCCGTGTTAGCAAACAGCGCTCGGACGCTTTTTTTACCCTCAGTAAAGTGCTTCGGAAAGTCCCATGTACACGAGGGTCAAATTAGCATAGAACGATGACACTTAAAGCAACTATAAAAGCTGTGACTGTGTTAAGTTAAATAAAGTAATAAAAATAAAACAATTCCAACAATTAAAAACATTAGGGATCTTGCGGCTAACACTGCTCGGACCCCTTATAATTTCTGTATTTCTGTAAACAATCTCTGACCATTAAATAGGTAGGTAATTCTCCCTAGGCTCTAAAGCAGAACCAATGTAACATTGTAACATGCAACATGTAACAATTTCCTTGGGTTTCACTTGTGTGTTGTTTGTGGGAGAATACACAGTCACTTTGGGCCATTTCTGATAGGTGAGCATGACTGGCATACGAGGAGCATAGCACTTCTGGTTAGACTGACTGTCACAGAATGAGGACAGCATGAATTTGCAAAACTATTCTCACAACAGTTTTAAACCCTGGGTCAGACGTGCTGTATAATGCTTATCCTAAATTGCAGCCTTTGCGATTTGCTAATGGCATTGTTTCAAATTGCAATTTCAATTTGATATCGATAAATTGTCCAGCCCTATTGTCTGGCATCTGGCAAACCATTTTTCACATGAAGCACTTCTAATTTCTAAAATATTTTGTTGTATTGGTAATCCATTCCATTCTGAAAAGTAATTTTTTTCTCATCGGTTTATGGTTAATAGTCGATTAACAAGTGTCAGTGATGAAAAAATGGACATCCCTACTTCTAACAGCCCTTCACCCCAGTGCTATAAAGGGATTTCCAGGCTCAAAGACTTTGAGTCTGTTAAAGAACACTCTTATCTGCTGCTAGTGGATTAGCCTCAGTGAACATCCATGAACTGTAACTGCTTGAATAAATCACTGCCTCTCATTTTCCTACCCCTTGTCTGTTTCGTTATCACACACACTTAACTGCAGCACAATCAAGTGTCCTTGTCAGCTGCAGACATTTCATTAGCTAAAGTGCTGGCATCCTGGAACAAACATGTCACTTAGCAGTTGGCCGCGGCCCGAAGTGAGTCTCTACAACAATGCCACAACTGTTATTTAGTCTAAAGCAAGGGAGTCAAACACATACAGCCATCAACCTCAATGTACTCCAGACCATCAGTTTAGGAATATAAACTGCTCCAGTAGTCTGGATAGTCTGGGTTCTATTCAATTCAATTCAATTTTATTTGTATGGTGCATTTTCTGAGCATTACATTGCCTCAAAGCACTTTACATTATTCCTGCCCAGAGAGCAAGCCAGAGGCAACACTGACAAGGAAAACTGCCTAGAATGAAGATACCTCTAGAGGAACTAGACAAACGAGCCGACAGAAGTTAAATGAACAAGAAGGCAAACTCCTAATTTACACTTTCCAAAATTTAAGATTTGAGTCTGAATGCAGGGCGCAGACAGGTGATGGTACGCATTTTCTGGTGTTTTTTCTATGTGGTTTGTTCTTGCTTTTAACAATACTTCACAAAAATTTCTACTATATTACTGTTTTTCACACACACAGAAAAACTTTCAGTGTTTGCCCTTATCAGTAGAAGAGAACAGAGATCAGAGAACACTTCTGTGTCCACAGCCTTGACTTTAAGAGCCTTGAGCCTTATTCCCTCTTCAGGTTGGGAGCCAAGTTACCAGAACAAAGGCCAGGCATTCTTTGAAGGCTGTCAGACTGATACTTGCAGAGATCTCAAAGGGGGCATCTGCATTAAGCCCTTCCCCTGTCCCTCTGTCCACACCATCACTTTCTCCTTTTTTATCAGTAAAGAGATTTTTCAGTGTGTGGATCCCTGGTCCAGACTTTGAGGAACTCCAGCAAAGAGACACTCACTACATTCTTGTTTGCATCACAGATATTGAGAACAAACTGCAGTAAATACTTAATAATAGCCAGAATGTGGGTTACATTAATGTAAAACTTTGCCAGGTCACAGGTTGGGATGGCTAAATTTTTAAAGACCGTTGTATCGATAAGCTCTGACGTTAACGGTATTGCTTTCGATACTGGAGAAATTAATAAATCTGATTTTTTTTGTTTACATAAATGTATTCTTCCACAGTTTGACCAGCTACATTACTGATTAAAATGTTAATCTAGAGCGTTCTCGCACACGTGTCCGCACTCGCACACAGACGCTGTGCCACTGCCCGATCTGCGTGCACATGCGCAAAGTTCTGTCCTGCTTATGGCTGTGTGTGATTTGTATACTGACATTCGCTGGACCCGGTCCGATCGGTGTGCACACAAATGCACACAAATTCGTTGTGGACTGAGAATACGTTAGAAAGAATTAAAACTAACATAAACGATTGTGTATGTTTTTATATCATTATAATGATTTTAGTAATATTGTATCTCCCATGCGAGGGGAGTATTTGTCAGCTTAGTGTGTCAACGGCATTGCATGAAAAGTTTGTTCCTGCATTCACAAATAGGACAGAGATCTTAATGCATTGCTTTACACATCTGCGGTATAGTAAAACATGCACATGCGCACACAGATCGGGCAGGGACCACAGATTTGGCAGCTGCAACTAGTGATGATGGCGGAGAGAGGTAGATCAAAAGTGTGGTTGCGCATCACTAGAATCAATGCAGACAGTGCTCGCTGCCAAAAGTGCAACAGGTGTTTTGCATGTAAAAGCATCAAAGGATTTGCATTACAATCACTTATGTTTGTTTTACATTTCCACAATCAGAAATGTTTAAAATATTGCTATATTTTTTGTGAATTTTTATTTTGCATTTCACATTTAATGTAAATTCGTTTAATAATGAAAATTTGTTGAATAATAATAGTGATTTGTTAGATAAATCAATGTTAATTATGTTGTTAATTATATTTTTTTCTTCAAAAAGTACCGAAAAGAATACCGTTAAAGTACCGAACCGATAAGCAGCACCGGAAAGAGGAGTAGTACTGTTAAAATCTTAACAATACCCATCCCTAGTCACATGTCCTACTTATTTCATAATCTGGGATAAAAGAAAAGGAACTACCTCAATCACAGAATCTTTTTCTATTATTATAAGACCTTGAAGCATCAGGTGGCAATGAAAGTGTCATAAATTTTGTGAGCCTCCCACTTTTGCTGTTGTTGCTCCCTTGGGGTGATGCCAGGGAGCAGGGAAATAGCACTGTGAGGTAAGTATCCATTACCCGTCTAAGTGGAGGCTGCCAGCTGCAGTGTGATCTCAGCTGGTAAGAGAACAGAGGCTGCAGTGTGCCGCTGTGGGTCAGCCAGGGTCGCCCAAACCAAGTAATGAACTCTTACTCCGAGTAACCCTTCAGCCTCTGACCCCACTGACTTTCCCATTGAATTTTTTGCCTTAAAAATCCCGCCCCTCATTTTAAACTCCTCATTCCCAAGATGGGGCCAAAGTACAAAAGCAGGCCTTCGACTCCAAGCACTAGAATTCTCCTGAAACAGCTATATTACCACAAGCTACCCTAAAAATGCATCATCTGTTGTGTCATACTCCAAGTCTCAAAAGAATTACTTACTGTAAATAGTAGGCCCCCAAAACAACCTAGCAAGCACAAAATTAACTAAACTACTACAATTCAAAAACAATTCACAACAAAGGCAGCACAACTGAAAAATTAGCTGAAAGACATGCTGATGCCTGTCTCTAAGGAGTCCCATTAGATGTTGCACGCTTAGGTATGGATTAGATCATGATTTATTCTTGAGTAGTAACTGAGTAACTAAGTTATTTGTACTCCCTCAAGTTACCCTGTTATAAGCTGGGCATGATTCTCACAGCAAAACTGATTTTTTTATGGTCTTCAGTATCCACCCTTTTTTTTGAAAGAAAGAATTCGAGAAACAACAGATAAAACACAGTAGTGGTATGCTGATGGCAGTTGCAGATGAAACAAGGCCCAGCAAAGCAGAAAGGAAAATGTGCACTACTGGAACAACTCTACAACTCTAGAAAAGAAAAAGCTCCATAAAATATATTGAACTCAATTGACCAGTGGCTGAAAGTCTTAGATCTAACGTGTGTAACATTGGCAGAAGGAAGCCAAAGAACAGGGCAATCCACAAACTCCATATCAGGGATACAGGAGCTTAACCCAGACCTGTTATACCACCCAGGAGGCTGTTTTAGCAAAAACATTCCACCTGAAGCCTGTTTGCACAACCTGCTTTTAAGAAGCAGCGAATGCTCTCAGTGATGTAAATATTAACTGGGTGCAGAAGTTTGTTCAGGTGGAACAATGGCTTTTTCCAAGATGGGGGTATTAGTTCACAGAAGTCTGAGCACAGAAACAGCTTGAATGGAAATTCCCACCTCCATAGAACAAGCAGAGCACTTCAGCATAAAAAAGCATGATAAGGCCTAACAAAATCGGTAACACTTTACTTGAGGGGCCACAAATAATGCAGTAATACATGCATAGTAAATACATTAATTAACCATTAATTATGCGTTACTTCATCATTAATTAATGATGAGGATTCATGTATTCTTTGCAGAAACTTCATTAGTTAGTTCATTAGTTAACCATTAACTAATTCATGTTCATGATTAGTACTTCAGTAGTCAATGAGGTACTACTATGATTTGTGGCCCCTCAAGTAAAGTGTTACCACAAAATCCATATGGAAAAACTATTCTTAGGTTTAATTTTGACTGAATTTTGCTTTTAAATATTGCTGGTGTATATATGAGGGAGGTGTGCGGCTCAGCGGGCTAAGCCTCTGTGCCGGTGATCGGAAGGTCAGTGGTTCAAGCTTGACTTTGGCAGAATTGGCACGTCTGTGGACCCTTAGCTCCCAGCTCCATAGGTGTGACAAGGTAGCTGCCCTCTCACCTAGATGGAAAGCAAGAGGGGCCCAAAGCAAGAGGGGACTTTCTCCATAGGGATTAATAAGTATCAGTATTTTATAAACAACAGCACCAAACACCATCCAGATTCATCATCACACTCAGCAGTAAATGGGGCTTACTCCAGCTAACCCAGGGCACAAGGCGTACGCTCCAGATGGGATGTCAATCCATCACAGCACATAATCACACACCACAGGGAATTCTGTGATGCCAATTAGTCTAACAGCATGTCTTTGGAGTGCAGGATGAAACAGGAGTCTCTTGAGGAAATGTACATGAGAAGAACGCAGGACCCTGGTGCGAGGGAACCCCTCTGACCAATGCCATTTTGAATCCCCAAACTGCATATTTAGAAAAAGAACAGTAATTATTTTTTCATACCCATTTTCACCCTTTTCCAGAAGTTTGGTGGTTAGGTATTTGGTATAGCACGGATGTATATACAGTACAGGCCAAAAGTTTGGACACACCTTCTCATTCAATGTGTTGTCTTTATTTTCATGACCATTGGTAGATTCTCACTGAAGGCATCAAAACTATGAATTAACACATGTGGAGTTATGTACTTAACAAAAAAAGGTAAAATAACTGAGAACATGTTTTATATTCTAGTTTCTTCAAAATAGCCACCCTTTGCTCTGATTACTGCTTTGCACACTCTTGGCACTCCTTCAAGACTGTTGGAAAACCATTTCAGGTGACTACCTCCTGAAGCTCATCGATAGAATGCCAGTTATTTCACCTTTTTTTGTTAAGTACATAACTCCACATGTGTTCATTCATAGTTTTGATGCCTTCAGTGAGAATCTACCAATTAAACCTAAGAATGGTCATGAAAATAAAGACAACACATTGAATGAGAAGGTGTGTCCAAACTTTTGGCCTGTACTGTATATACATCCGTGTACTGTACCGTGGCCTGTACTGATGTATACATGTTCTTGACTGAGAATATTTGGTTTACTGTGACTTTGTGTGTTTTAGGATGTCTTAATGTGCATATATTTGTTTAATGTGTGTGTATGTTTATGTGAGTGTACAGAACTGGACAGCTAGACACACAACAATGTGACATTCCACATATTTTAACAGTACTGTATCTCAGGAGCTCAGAAGAAAAAAGGCAAGGCGGTAAAGACATTCCTGGGCAGCACGAATGAAGCACAAGACGGGCCTGTGTTTCCAGCCGCTCTCCCCCAGCCTCCCACGTCCTTTTCCGCTTTGGTGAGCAGGCAGCAACAATGCTGCTATTCTTCGTCACCAGGGTCCCTCTACTTAATCCTCCTCCTCCTCCCTCTCCTGCATTGAACTTCAGGGTCCTTTGCTACAAGAGCGAAGGCTAAGCCATCTTTTCATCTGCCGTCCACATCACTGGCCAGAAGCGGCTCACCCCCACTGGGAAACAGGATCCCCTCCAGCCTGGCCTGTGCTGGGCTGCCTGTCATAAGTTGTCACTAGTCAGGCTCGCCGTGTTGGCCATCACTGTAATTACTGGTATGTGTGCGATTCTTCCGATGATTTAACCGATGAGTTTAATTGTTTTTAAGGGTGAAGAAAGTAGCTTTCTGAAAAAAAAAATGTTTTTCAACACATCATTTGTTGCAGGAACTGCACTTCTCTCCCTCCCTCACACATACATGCCACAGCCTCACCAACAAACATAAGTTTAACAATGGTGTGCTGCCAGAAAACACCAACACACTGAGCTGCCAATACATCACAGGGCTTTGGGATTTCATCTCCTTTAGAGCCTTTGCCAAAAACAGTGTCATAAATCACACTGAAGGCTCTACCTCCATTTACTGGACTCACACACACTATCTTCAATGGGCATGAGCAACCAGGAAGATTTCAATTTGTTACACTGTGGTATTTGAATCTGCCTTCTTGCATACCACTGAAGAAGCCCAATGGTGGCCCTCTGTTCTGACAGCTAGTTTAGTGCCTGGCTGTCACATACTCACAACACAGTGTAGTGTGCAGGCAGCCAGAGACATAAAGAGTCTCACATGCCCTGAAGCTTTAGCGCTTCATTCATGTAGTCATTTTTTCAAACGCAATTTCTTGTAATTAAACATGGAGGAGGTTAAATGTAACTGCTAAATCACTAAACACTAAGTTCCTCTGAAAAATATTCAAATTTATTATTCTCATGTAAATAAGCAACTGGAGGGACAATGAATCCACAAGGCACAACTATTCCAAGGTTCAGCTATTTTGACTGCTATGTGGTTGCACCTATACAGGTAAAGTTATAAAATATTCCTTATACTATATTGGTTTTACGCATTATATGAGAATAAGTTGTAATAAGAATGATTTACAAGTGGATTCTTGGTCACCTTCAAGTATTAACTGTAAATTCACAAGGAGTTATTCAGAGATACTTTAATCATCTGGGTTAAAAAATGGTCAACTGATCTTGCAGCGCTCAGAGCCAGAGAAAAAGATCACCACCCTTGACTCCTCATGACCTCTAGTCTGCGGTCTACAGAGCCTGGGAAATACAGCCACACTGGCCCACTACAAACAGCCCTGCCCCACCAGCGTAACTTGGGAAGTCCTCTCTCTCTCGCGCAAACACACACACAAAACACACACTTAATGCATTCCTCCTGCCACCCTAAGGACAGAAGTCAAAGAGAGGAGGGATAAAAGAGAAATAAAAGGAGAGGTTAAGTCCCAGGAAAGGTCCTGCTTTTTTACTAAGATGCTTCTGAATTGAGCAGATGATAAAAAATGTGTTAAATTTGCAACCTGTAGTAGCAACACTAATACATGTGTCTCTTAATTTAATTAGACTCAATTATGAGGGAAACAATACTCATTGACAGAAGTCATTATTTGGTAGCCACTCATATTAAAAAATGGCTTTTATCCAAACTGATAAAATGGTTTCAATGTTTATACTGCCTGGTATTTACTGAAGCCACACAGGTTAAGTACCTTCCTCACTAGGCCAATAAAATACCATTCATTAGGCCCAATGGGAAAAATGAGGGCTCAGATTTGAATATCATCACACTCTGAGTGCTTCCTGCGTGAATATAATGTCAACAGTAACAAAAAGCACAGATGTCAAGCACTAAACATGACAGTAAGTAACCAGACATCTGGCATGAATTAACTTGGTGATTATTAGCTTCTCAACCATCTCTGTTTTCGCCATCTGTGAAGGTTTCTGTTACATTTATGTTACTTGTAAGTTCCTTGGGAGATGCTGCCTATGTACCTGCCACCTTCAGGTCACACCAATGTAAACTTGCTCCACTGCTATACAGCACTGAAAAAAAAGAAAATAATGCCTATGATAATCCCCTCCCCCATGCAGTGGTTCTCCAAGCGACTAGATAACCAGTTCACAGAGTAAGTGGTTCACAAACATCAGGCTTAAATCCGGCCAATCACAGCATAGGCCCCGGATGTTTACACACACAGGAAGAGGAATTCACAACTGAATGCCTATTTAAACAGAAGGCAAAGGGACACAATGCTGAGATCGGACTGCTCCACATACTGCTTCCTAATTTCAATTTTTGCTTAATAAAAAAAGAATTTTTCTTTCAGCTACTGCCTTCTGTTGAACTTAGACATTGGTAAAGAAAAATATCTTTAGTTTAGCAAGTACTGCAAGCTGAATGGCCTCCTCTCGTTTGTATAGTTCTTATGTTCTTAAAGATCTCACTCTAGTACTCCGATTCCCAACTCCTGACACATGGTCAGTACTCCACCGGTTCTGCAGAGGGGTTGGTTAATTTCCAAGAATAAACTACATATTTTCAAATTGTTATGAAAAAATTGTTATGACCCGTCATGTTCACACATTCTGTGCACATCTGAAAAAATGGAAACACTTAAACTTATAACATTGCTGACCAGTTCACAGGCACCCCCCGCCATTTTACCAGTCCATGAAATTTTTGTACAGTGTAAACCAGTTCATGGAAACTGAAGGGTTGGGAACCTTTTGTGAATCCCAGCACTATAATGACCAAAAAATATATAATAAACAGGACAAACGTATATATTATCAGGCACATTAGGAAGTGAAGAGACTGTGATTTGCCAACATCATGGAATGACGGACTGATTTGCTGAAGTATGTCTGGCCGATTTAAGTGAATCCACTAGCTTATGTGAATTTGTGTCAATGTGGGGAGACTAACGCTAACTTATTAAGATGCGAACACTGCATGCAGCTTGTATTCTGTTTTCTGGGACAGGACACTTTCTGCAGAGTCCTGTTACCCCAGCTGGTCTTCAGCGAGGTATGGGAAGCAGGGCAATGAATCACTTACACACACCCACAGACACACAAACATTTGGAACAGATGCACCCTCCTGTGTGGGAGCGACGTGTGCTGCAGAGGGGGGTCTCGGCCCAGCTGGGGTAAAGGAGCTGTCCCACGACCCCCCAATCATCAAAAGTGGCCTGATCTCAGGGGCCTCTCCAAACAGTCTCATCCCCTATCACAAGTTGACTAGCGAATACAAAACAGATTAACCTATAAATTACATGACAGTTTGAGAAGTTAAACATTGTCTTTGATGTAAAGAGCTACTGCTCATTCTAAAAACCTGTGACAACCTCCAGCAGCAGACATTACATTAATACGTGTAGTACATTCAAAGTAGGCTTCTCTTAAGACATCTTTATTCAAATAACCCACGGTAACCTTAACCATCAACAACACTCATGCTGACCAGTTAAGACCATCAATGACTTTAGGCAAAAGCAGATGTAGTAATGATTTGTGCTTGTATGCAAACATTTGTGAATCTTGCGTGCAGATGTGTGTGTGCATGCATGGAAATATGTGAGCATGGTTGTGTGTCTTTTAACAGAACCATGCAAAAGTCAAGGTCAGAGAAAACTAATGCATGTTTAAATGATCTTCATGTTAATGTAAAACTAGTATTGTGTCTGTCAAGGTGTGTCAGCTTGGCCATTTAAAAAACTCTCATATTCACCCGAGGATTTGTAACAACCAGTTTTGGTTAATCAATACCTCATTGAGTCGTTTAACTAATTAAGTTATTTAATTAATGGTGAAATTTAATAAACAAATGGAATGACTGAGGTGTTCCTGAGGAGAGGTTTGGGGACTGAAGCAGAGATCCTCTAACCATCCAACAGGACTTTTTGAAGAACAGAAGAAAGTTTGTACAAGCTTTTATTTTATTGTTCATTTGCAGATGTTTCTGTTAATGTGCATGTGTTAAATTGTGGGTTTTTCTGAGCAAATTTAAACAGCTTTTGCATTGTACTGTATGTTTGAGTCGGTTTTCTGATAAATTGCTGCTTATGGTCAATTTGCCTACAAAAGCCAACACTTTATTGCCATTGTTAACTAAAACAACAGGCCTCAATCTGTCTCTCTCTGCTGCAGGTTTATGTTCAGGCCCAAGTGACTGTGGGGCTTCAGGGTAGCAGGCACACGGCACCTTCTTTACCAGGAAGCAGATTTTCCCAATGCAGAAATTCACAGAATGAATAACACATCTATTCTGTGCATCAAATGTAACATTAAATAGGACCCCAGCACCCAGCTCATATTTATATGATGCTTTGCACTTCTTGGCACAAACTGATTAGTTACTCAGGCCAGCTACCTGCAGGTACTGCATCGGCTGGCTACTAATCCATTCCCAATGAGTCACAGACCAGGTTCTCTTGCAAAGACTCACAGACAGCCCTCTTCCATATAGCACGAAAGACATGCCACTCGTCACAAAGAAATACAAACAACCTTTTCCATAAAAATAAAAACACGTTTCCCTCCAATGAATTTACAAACATGTTTAGCTATTCTTCTCCCGTCATTAGCGGTACGTTTGTGTGCGATAAGTGTCAGCTAGTGGCCAGGCTGACGGA
>JAODKN010000069.1:188652-210935 GCA_026774425.1 Petrocephalus zakoni
TGTAAAGCGCATTGAGACAATGTAATGTTGTGATAATGC
The DNA here is from genome assembly GCA_026774425.1 of Petrocephalus zakoni. Classification (NCBI taxonomy): domain Eukaryota; kingdom Metazoa; phylum Chordata; class Actinopteri; order Osteoglossiformes; family Mormyridae; genus Petrocephalus; species Petrocephalus zakoni. The sequence goes on from JAODKN010000069.1 coordinate 188,692, forward strand.
GCTATATAAATAAAATTGCATTGCATTGCATTGCATTATTACTCATTTTAAAATGTATACAAAACGTGAATAGATTACAGTTAACAGTACTACACGCACCCTCCGATACAATGTGCAAAGTCCTTGATATTACAGCATCCCAGCAGTAATGTATTTTCTGCATGCAGTCGGAAACTGCAAATCCTGGCAATTTTGCGGGTCAGCCAGCGTGGCACCTCACTGGCCAGGCAGAATGGCCGGTGCAAAAGAGTAAACTTGTCGGTTGTAACTGACCCGCCAGACGCTAACCCAGACTCTAACATCACCTACTGCACCTACATAGACGGATATTACAGATGTACACTGTTCTGTTACAGAGCATCTGTTAGCTACGAAACGCAGCACTGGCAAGGGCTACTCAGTCTGTGTTCAGCCGGGTAATTAGATACTCCATGGGCCGAAAATGCTGTCTGCGTTATCTGAAAATCCATGTTAACCGAGTCCGTGTTATGCATCATAAAAACAAAGGATTCCCGTTCAGGCCAAAAAAAATTGTCCGTGCTAAGCAAGTGTCTGCGTTATCAGAGTCTGTGCTAACAAAATTTTACTGTATATATATATACATTTATATGTATTTACTTATATATATATATATATATATATATATATACATAACTGAGGGAGGAGTCTTCAGCTCTTTCCAGTTTGAGCATCATGATTATTATTGTATCTTGTCATCTTGCAGCCATGTGATTTTATATAGTTAAGGCCAATTGATCCTATAGGTGACACAGACGGCCGCCTAGGACACCAACTTGAGCACCATCCAAGACAAAGTGAAACTGGCTTGCTTATGCCCCTGCCTGTAAAGAACAGCTATGCAATCTGGGATAAATTTTTGCCAAAAAATTTCACTTTGCCAGGGATGGTAATAACATAATAATAATATTATATATATAATATATGGCTGAGGTACTGTGATACACAAAACATTATTTTAATTAAAAGAATACACCATCATCATGAGCTAAAACTGCTATTTAGCTATCATTTTTTATTGTTATTAATCACACAAAACATGCAGCATAGTCTGTGTATTCAATATATAATTTTCATTTGAATAAATGTATATCCTCATGGAATTCTCCCATTGGGGTATCAAGTCAAATCAAATTAATGCAAGTAAAGTCGATGAGTTATGACTTCAAAGCACTTGTTTTTAAGTCATTATTATAAGGTTACTTATTCCATTATTTACAGCATTATTCTATAATATTAAACAAGAAACATACTTTATTTTCTCACTCCCATTATTTGCACATGTATTTTGGCATGGGCCATAGGAGTGGCTGGTGGGGGGATCTGCCAGTGGTGAAGCTCTCCTAGGGCACCACATGGGCTTTGACTTACTCTGTTCCTAAGTCCTGTCCTGTCAGTCTCTGAAAATGTGCTGACTTCTTTTTGTGCAATTTACACTGAATCAAAAATATTCTGAAAAAGTTTAAGTGAATGATTTTTATGAAGCTCTGTGGTTTGCAAATGCAGAATGAAAGTACAAGAGGAAGTTGATAGAGTCAGGAAAGCTGGCTCTTATCTGGGGATGACTCAGCCTGCAGTCGCTATGCTCGGCAGCCTGGGAAGCACTGAAAAGCTTCTGGTGGAAGCCTTGTGCCTCCCGTGATTTTGGCACTGTCTGCTGGAAGCACAGCAGCCATGTGCACACTCAGGGAGGGCCAAGTGAGAAGCGTAGCACAAACCACAAGAGAGAGTCTTCCAGAGCCTGACCCTGTGGCCTCACCAAACCACACAGCCAGAGCTTTCGTGGGAAAAAAGCTGAAACAGATGTGTGGTATTATAAGACTATCCAAAGAGACTGGCTTACAACTTCCTTATTATCTTTCAATATAACAGAATATGCAGGTTAAGTACTTTCCTCAAGCAAATGTGTATCCCTGCCCCAAGTTATTAAGCTACAACTTTACTTGCATCATTAACCACAATCTTCCTTCTTCCCTTTGAATATAAGAGGCTACTGATTTTACACAGTGCATGGATCACAGTATGCAAAGATTTCTTACAGGATTTAGGTCTTAGATAAAGATATGTAGTCGTCTAGGGTTAGACTTGATGTGGATGAAGATCAAAAAGCTAATATTTAATTTGCTTCAATACTGCTTAATATACATGTGTCTGACTGGTCGAGGTGTCAATGACAAAACATTTCTGCAGTTCTCAGTTATTCCAACTAATTATGGTAACTGAGAAGACAGCTACATAAATAATACATACATAAAACATCACACTGGCATTTACAAAAGGACATGATACAGCTACAGCATATGCTGGCTTTGCCAGTACTGCCCATCTTCATGTATGTTTCAGGTAAACCATATTTTAAAGAAAACCTAATTAAGGTAACAGTTACATCAATTAAGCAGTTTTTGAAAATTCTCTTCTCTCCATGAACTAGTATCGATTCTGAGAGATATACCGTATGAGATATTTCAAAACCCACGATAGACAACTTTTGTACCACTCCAGGAAATCCCGTGTGAAATGTGTGTTTAGAAACACTTTTACAATATTTAAAAAATAAAAAGACTGCCCCTGGTCTATTTCTGTAGGATAGAAATAAACTCCGCTGTGTTGCATTCAAGTCTCTTCTGTGATGAATATGAATGTGCATGGCTTACATGTCTGCAGAAGAAGAAAGACCAAGAAAGGGCAAAGAAAAACATTTGACCTCAGGCCATTTCCTTCAACCTGTATTCATGCTTGCATGAAAACTGATGCCCGAGGAAACATCCCGGGAATGCTGGTCCACACCTGTACAAAGAACGTCCTTTCCATTTCTTTACCCTGCTATCTCATTTCAAGCTCATCGCAGGCCAGGAGACACACAAAGATCCATTTTTATTGCGCCCCCCTCCCCCACACAAAAGCAACAAAAGGAGTTCTCTCTGGTGCTCTTCTGGAGACCTGCCTTGAATTCCAAATATGGAGGTGAGCGCTACAGCAGGTACAGGCATGCAGAGACACAATCACACTCTGCACAGTGTGGTAAAAATGCAACGCCGATATTTATTAGGCCAACCAGGCAGATAAATTAATAAAGCTTAACATTTCTGTCTTTTTGTCAAGAAGTTCATTCGTTTACTTAACTGGCAGACTTTACAAATGACAATACCCAGGCAATAGGGTAAAGCTAATTATGGGCATTGTTGGAGTAGTGGTTGATATCTGAAATTAAAGGTATAAGGACTTAAATATATATAGACCTTTTTCTGAATGGCTCAAAGGTAAAATAAAACTGCAACTAGCCATAAGTAAGCTTAAATCAACTAAATGCGGAAATACCTGTAGAAAATCAAGCACAGAACTTCTGCGTTGTGTAAACACGCAGAAATCTACATCACACACTTCTTTCCAGAATTCTTCCTTCCGCCAGCTCAGATAGAGTCATCACCAGAGTGGCAGAAAACTGCATGCGAGCACATCAACAGATGTCCATGCCGAAGCCAGTCTTTCAGGCTGAAATGCTAAATGTAATGAGAACCCCTGGTAAGTTTCCCCTATCATTTGCCCCTTGTTGTCTGGGCGGTGGGATTTTACTGCAAACCCGAAGAAAGCCAGGCAATACAACCATTAATTGATGTATTGAGAGATTTTATCTTTAAAATCTTTTTTGAAATTTTTTTTTTTTTTTGACCAAAATATTTTTGAAAATATCTACTTGTTGTGATAGTTCTTTTTTCTTGTGCTTCACTTTTTTCGGTACCCATTTTTCTTTATGGTACATGTGTAATTCTTTGTTTTACCTACAAGTATTTCCCTTTGTGTTGTATTATTTCTTACCGTTTTACTATCTGTCCACTTTTTAATGACACAGTGTGGGTGGGCGGGGCTTTGTGGGCGTGTCTGTCACTACCCGATCCATACCACCTGCCTGATTTCTTTGTCGCATGTCTGCTCATATACGGCATTTCCAAGCATGCGTAAGCCACGTTACATTCTCTGGCACTGCCATTTTACAGCAAACCATACTGTCTACATTTACAATAAATGAATTGATGTAATGTTATATTATCAAGCCATTTTCTATGTAAAAATGAATCAAATATAAGATAAAAATTTGATACATCATGCAGCCATAATATATAATGATAACATTAATCATGAAAGCTTTATTCTGGACCATCAGTAAACAAAATTCAACAAGTGTAGGATTTGGAGTCAATGCCAGCATTCCATTGCAAATGGAGATGCTGAAGAAAAGAGAGGGGTAAACAGTTATTGATAAAGTGGTTTATGCCTGGAAAGAATAACTGAGGAATTTCTGTGTAAGTTCCAGTAAATACTGCAAAAAAAACTGGCAGCCATTTTGGTTCACCTGCCAAAGTAAGCCACAAGAACCAATATCATGGCTGACTCGCAGTATTTTGTGGTCACGTGCAGCAAGTTTTTAAATAACCATACCCACAGATGTCTTCTTATTAGACTTATGGTTGTGCTGATGAACAGATTTGACGTATGGTAATCCAACCTAATCCATTCATCTGACTGCTTATCCTGGTCAGCGTTGGGAGGAGCTGAAGCCTATCCCAGGCAGCACAGAGTGCGAGTCCGGCATGCCAGGCCATCACAGGACACATAAGCACGCACAATTTTTAGGGGGAAATTAGCCTACCTGCATGTCTGTGGGAGGACACCCACGTAACACAGGGACAACATGCAAACGCCACACACATGGACCACCAGCACTACAAGTTTGAGTACTTGCCATTGAGCCACCACATGCAGTAATGTAAACACTAAATCACAGTATAATTAGAGGCTGATAGCGACAAAACCCAAGCGTACACACTGTGTTCTCAGGACCGAGACAATGAACCAGTCATCCATGAAACCTTACATGGATCATGTCCATCTACAAAGCTCACACTGATTAACTTTTCCTAGAAATACCTCCCCTGTTACAGAAGCCTAACTGAGCCATGATATTCTGGATATCTTTAACTGATGTTATACTGTTTTTAGAGATTGTTAATCAGTCTTTGGTCTCCTATGGAGCTTTGATTGAATACCTTCATATTAAGATATAATAGGGCCAAATTTGGCTTGGCCCAATATCATTTCACTTGCCATTTAAGGTTCTTTAGGCATTGAGGTTCTATATGATCTTTAGGTATTGGGTTACACAGTAATTTCCCTGAATTAAATGATATTTTTTCTGTCTCTCCTATGTATGAGACTATACCAGAACTATTTCAGGATTCTGAATAAGTAATTTATTCATTCACTGAAAAACAACCTTTTCATATGCTGCTCTTATCTGACTTAATGAACAGATTCAGATAAAATTAGATCCAGGAAGCCTTTAAGCTACTGTGCAGAAATGTCTTTTTCATTCAGGCACATTTCTATTTGACAATTCAGAAACTGTTATAAAGGAAAGTGCAGTGTAAGACTATAAAATTAACCGTAGAAAGTCAATACGATCAAAAATTCTAAAAGAAACCCAAATCTCAGAATGATAGAACTAGCTATGCAGAAACCTTATAAACATGTTGTGTGCATCAAAGTAATATAAACATAATCTCATTTCAACAGCATTACATAAATGGATAATAATTACAATTATTCAAGGCAAAAGTAGTGTAAACACATCACATTTTATCCAAGACTTTTGAATGCAATAATACATGAATGAATGAATGAATGAATGAACATGGTATAGACATCATGCATCGTCTGGTTTGACAATGAAATGTAAAACGTTAAAGGTTAAATATGCAAAAGCTGACAAATAGCTACAGGCTGATGCAGACGCACAGTTCCACTTAATCACAATTCTGACCTTCGACATAATGTAATAGAGAATGGATCTTTCTTGCTGTTCCCTTAAGCCACTGCTAGGCAGTATAACTCACAACATACCTCCGCAGCTCAGTATCACTGGTTTTATCTATAAATGCAAGCTTCTCAAAACCAAATGAAGCCTGAGGGTCTCAGTCATCCTTCTTTTACCACTGAGTTGATCTCCGGTGGGACATGAGGCCAGGCCTCTGGGCTTATGCTTGTACTTCATGATTTTACAAGCTCCTGTCTGACGGCATAAGTGTCAAATCTCACCCCCAGGATCTAGCTCTTACATGTCTCTCTTACAGGAAAGGGGCTGCCAGCACCAGTAGCAGTGATGGTAAAGCAGCAAACATACAATTATTAGAGCACTTATTTTCACGTGTTACCATGGGTTTTTGCAACAGGCATGATGTGGCGAAGCCCAAATACCCAGCATATTTCAAAACCAGCCGTGAATTCATGTAACTAATCCACAAATATGAAATCATATTTGATAGCTCATTCAGCATTTGACTTGTACACCACAGCTTTACTATGCATTTTTTGAACATGAATATTTGTTTATGCAGTTTTTTGTAGAATTTGACAATTGTAATCAAATCAAATAAAATAAAATTTATTTGTCCCCGAGGGGCAATTTGAGGCACGTAGAGCAGTGTTGCACAGACACAGAACCAGCCATTAAAGAAATAGAACAAATAAAATAAAAATAAGAATAAAAAAGTAATAGTAATAATAATAATAAATAGATAAAGTAATAAAATAATATAATAAATTATAAGGGTGTGAGGTTGAAGTTTAGACTGGACAACAGACTACCTCTTATCCATTTCAAGTTTCAGAGGGCAGTCAAACCTCATTTGCAGCAAAACAAGATGAAATTTAACTGAAAAGTCTACAGACTAGTATTTCATTCAATTTTGAAAAACTATCATTGATAAGCACAGGAAGTTATGATGAAATTCAGTAAACAGACCACTTCTTACCTTCTACACAGTGCTCCACATCTTCCAAGTTACGTAGGGTAATCCTCATCAGGCTGGAGTTAAGCATCAGTTCATTCCTGTGAGCTGGCCACGTGTGCTCAGGTGCCAGGTTGACAAAAAAGATACGGGTGTCGCCCGTGGCCACCTGGTTGTCACAGATATCTGGGTCTCCAAAGCCGCCAATCATCACCTTGTTGCCACCATCCAGCAAGACCTCACCATTCACCTTGGACTTGCCCTTCAAGTAGCGCCACACCCTGACCTTCCCGGGGGCAGACACAAAAAGCAGAAAATTGGTGGCAATTCAACATGAGCTCAAGTGTCTTTCAGTCTAATGTACCCCAGGTCCAACTAACTCAATAACAATGTTTACGTTACTTCATATGTTAGCTCTCTTGTTAGTCCCATATATATGTGCTTCCCAGCCTTATGTTCCCCAATGCAGTCATTGATGACAAACTTCCCTGTTGTCTGTTACTTTCCAGTCCACGTTTTGATCCCTTACGGTCCAGATTGTTTTCATACCGTGTTCATTTAAGTTCACGTATACCCCCTTGATTTCTCTATAATGCCCGCACTTGAGTCCTTCTATTCTCATGTTCTGACAGAATGACTGGACTCTTAAAGAAACCTTGTGGCCCTAACATCAGCTGCAACTTTCATGCTTCCTTGCACCCATGTATCCGAAGACCAGCAAGGTCTCCAGAACCAAGGCATCCGCCAGAGCCAGCCCACCTGCAAGCCGAGAACTTCTTCGCCCTCCTAGACCAACACCTAATGTTAAGAACATAAGAACATAAGAACTGTACAAACGAGAGGAGGCCATTCGCCTGTGCAACCCCGCAGTGTGGAAGGTGCCGAGGCTAGCAGACACAACCTGTGGGTAGGCAAGATACCAGCGGGGCTCACCCCAGATGCAGCTCCTCAGAAAATTCGGCATTGCATGGGAGAAATGGAGGATTCGGAAGCAGGATTCGCCCACTGGTTCCCTTCATGTGACCTCAATTTACCCACTGGCTTCTTGCAGCTTGCCGTAGCCCCTCCGGCCAATTCCAGTCATAGCAGGAAGAAGCAGAGGAAGGTAGCACTGCCTGTGGCTATCGCCCCACTTAATCTGGTGCCTCTAGAGGCCTGCCCAAAAGAGGTTGTTGCTGTGCCTCCAGAGCGCTGCCACTCTGCCTGATCTTCTCAGGAGGAGCCACACCCACTTCTCCTGAATCTTAAGATCCCACCCCAGAATAGGCCACCACTTGTCCAAAGCCTCCAGTACCCACCCAGCAGGGGCTATCTTCTCCTCTCCTGTGCCTCCATAGCCCATTTTCTCATTCACCGCATCTCCACAGCCTGTCTTCACCACCAGAAAGCCATGTGCTGGGCCCCCAGCCCACAGAGGGCCACTCCACCCGAGGACCAAGCTCCAGATGCTCAGCCCAGAGAGGGCCGTTCCACCCATGCTTCAGGTGCTCGGCCCTGAGAGGGATGCTCCACCCAAGTCCCAGGCTCCTGGCCCAAGAAAGGAGACATTGCACGCACCTGGCTCCATGGCAGCAGTACCACCCGAATCTGATCCAGGTGAGACCATGCTACCAGTCAGAACATTGTTCAAGGCCACTCAGCCTGCTCTTCTTCATCTGCCGTCCTGCAGGGAACACCAGTGCTCATTCCAGGTGCTCCATTCATAGTTATGCCCCATTCACCTCCAGGTTCCATGGCTTCGCCCTGCTCATCTCCTGCAGTCCTGCCGATGCCCACCTCACTGTCTCCTGCCATCTCACTGGTACCCACATCGCTGTCTCCTGATGTCCCACTGGCACCGACTTCGCCATCCCCTGGTGTCTTGTTGGCGACCGCCTCGTTTCCTTATGCCCCTTTGGTGCCCAAGCCTTCAAGGCTGATAAAGTTTTTATTCCTTTGTCCCGTTGATGTCCCAATGGCTCCCGCCTCGTTTCCTGATGCCCCTTTGGTGCCCACCTCATCTCCTGTTGTTGCCTTGGTAGTCTCCTCACAGCCTTCAGGTTCATTACCGCTAGCCTGATGCCCGACTCCCTGGCCCAACACATGACTCCATGGCCGCCGCCAACCCAACTCCCCAGCTACCGCCAGCCAGGAGGACAGGAGTCTGCAAGATACTATTCTTGAAGATTTAGGGTGGGATCCTCTGGGCCTTGCCCTGAGTACCACTCAGTGGGCCTCTGTTTCTACCCAAGGCTTGGGCCACTTCCGTCCCAGGTTCCTATTGCGGGTACATTGCAGTCTTCCCGTTTTGATCCCTTGCGGTCCCGTTCGTTTCAATATCCTGTTGTTTTAAGTTCAAATAAAACCTGTTTGTTTCACTACAATGCCGGCCCTTCATCCCTCAAGTCGTGACAGTTTATATAAGGCCATTCAATTATATGCAGGGACTATTAAACACCTCAATGTTGTTTGGAATACTTAGTAATGCCATTATTGTTATAAAGACAAAACAAGTTTGTTTTCCCTAAAACACCAATAAAAACAAAATATAATCATTGTCCAACATAGGCTTGGTTAAAAACGGCAGGGAAATCCTATACTTTTTTCAAAACTTCAGTAGCACTTACAGCACCAGTGTTTTAAGTCAAATTAATTGTGAAAATGTAGCATTAATTCACCTACACCATCACAAATACAAATGAATACAATAATTGGTTAAAGGCTGATAAAGTTTTTATTCCTTGTGATATTTTAACCTGTAGGAGCAGGTACTAGTTTATACAGTAAACTAGATTGCCAGTATTAATCTAAGTATTGATAGATCAGTGAAGGTGGCTGCTGGCCTTTCAGATTTCATCATACCATAAATTCAGTACATACTTCTCAACACACACACAATGTCTGAATACCTTAATTCTTAAATGTTAAAATTATAAATGTTTTATACACGTTGGAAAACATTCAAAGCATTCAATGGCTGTTTGGAACCTTTCCCCGGGAGCACGGGGCAAGCCACTCATCACAGGGAGAAAATCCATCCAAACTATACCCACTAAGAACTACTGATCCACGATCCACCTACTGATAACCTGCATGTCTTCAGACATTGGGAGGATGAAATAACCACAACCAAAGGTGTGAGGTCCCAGTGCTGACACTGAGCCATTATGCTACCCCATCCATTCATTGAGCTTGAAAGATATTTTAATAGTTTGTTGAAACAGAACTTTGAGATGCAGTGTTGTGCACTTAACTCTTTCACATTAATAGGCAGAATATTTTGAGACTACAAGATATAAGATACATTAGTGTCCCGGAAACAGAGATGAGGAGGAGGACAGAGGCGAAAGAGAACTGAAATGAGGAACATAAGTCTTGCATACACTATAAAATGCAGCACAATTTCCATTTCCTCAGATTGCAGGATCGGAAATGGTCTTGATTTACTTTGATTTAAAAATTGATCCGTTGATAATTCAGGATCTTAATGGTGAAAAAGTAAGTGTGTGTGAGAGAGACTGGGCATACTGGAAATAATGAAAAAACAAGATATAGATTAGATAGACATAAATCACCCACATACTTAGTGGATAACATTAAAATGCAACTTTAATGTTCTTGATGCTGTCTCCCACTGTCACTTTTTATACCAATTTTACAATGCACACCCGTAGATACATTTAAATACAGTAAAGAAAAAAAGTACTTAAGATGCTGACAAATATGATAACAGTGAACAATTATATTTTGCACAGCACATAAGTGTAAAGTTTTAAACATTGTTCAGGGCAAAAAAAAAGTTTAAATATAAAATTTAAATACCAACATGTTGAATATAAATGTCCTATTACAGTTATCCATCCATTTTCTGTACATACTTATCCTTTCCATGGTCAAGGGGTCGATTACAAATGTGTTACGTGCAAATTGCAGTTTTTAGATATATACATATTTAAATATAATATATAAATATTTTTATGCCCTCACGCATTTATCTGTATTCAGTGCATTTTGCTATATGCTACATTACCTAGAAGTAGACCACTTAGAGACAATGTAATATTGTGAAAATGGGCTATACAAATAATAATGGATTGAAACTGAATTGAGTATCTTTTTAGACCTAAAATGAGGAATTTAATTTTTCAGAGATTTCATTTATGTTGTCAGCTCCGCTGGACGCTGTCCGTAACTAAAGGAAGAGATCAACTATTTACAGTTTATTACAGGTCACCCTAAGTCTTACGGTTAGAAACTGATGCTGGAATAATTTACTAGTGTAATTCGTACAGTAACACCATTAGGATATTTTAGTCTGCATAAGAGACGGGCAATTAAATATGTAAAATGTAAATGTTAAATCGTTTGTGAAACCTAGGACGCACCCTGTCCTACACCTATTCATTGAAGAGGCAGCGAACTACGGACTATATAGCCAAGTGAAAGCAGCTAATTCTTCTCTATTGAGTATTCTCATGTTTTCTGCAATAAACACATTACTTTTAAAAGACATCGATCAATAAACAATAAAATGTTCGTTATGCCGCTGCGATTTTTTAATACACAAACAAATAAATAAGCTCATTATTATCTTGCGTTACCCAATATTGCTAATGCAAGAAAGACTACATGTACACAGGTGTCAGGTCAGTAACCATTTATTGTCTTATTATCTTGCATTTTCGACAAGTGATGAATAAATTGTTCTGTAATCGTTTTATGAGGTACAAAATTCCTGAAAGTTGTTTCAAGCGTGCTTAAAAATCACCCACTAATCAGACTAGAGGAAACTAATCAGAAACGAGGAAATACTAGACCGTCTACGGAATAATGTGTTAAATTCTGGATACAGGACCCTTTGAAACTAAACGACAGGGATCGATCGTAGGTGTTGTGGATTCTAGTGAATTTCGACATGGTCCGTCGTCTGAAATTAAATCCCTTAGACACCATAGCTTTCGCTCGATAATCTTACCTTGCAGGAGTACGTTTTGTGAACTGGGTCCATGTTCATAATTTCTTCCACAGTACCGGTTAAAACTACGTTCGCCGCTTCCTCCCTTTTCTCTAGTTCTTTCTCCAAGCAACTTCCATGACAGTAATGCCGATTAAAAACAATAACTATAATCATTGTCCAGCCGTACAAGTTAACAGTTCGGTTCCGATTTGTACCCATGACCACCAAAAAATGACTAGGTACAAGAACAACCGGGGAAACAGTGAGACTTCACCGTGCCGCTTTTCCCCAGGTTAAAAAAAAGCGCTGTTTAAAAAACCACCACAAATAATTGCTCAATACAATGGATTACAGTTCAGTTCCACTTCAATGAAAACCTCAAAACCTCCTTACAACAACTAAATGTAATGCACTGACTAAAGACTTTCTTCGAAGCCGGCTGAAAAGAACAAGCGAATTCCTTCCCAGAGGAATGCGTAGCACTGTCCCCTACTCGGCCAGCTCTTTCACTGGAATGGCGCTACCGATTTGCATGTAATCTGAATTGCTGATAAGATTGATTTTAGGAGGAAAGAGAGCCCCCAGAGTCTTTCATTTCCGAAAGTGGCGTAAAACGCCACCCCACGGTGCCCAGACCAAACCGCACCTGTTTTAAACCGGGTTTTACTTGCTGTTACACCGTGCGGCCAGTAGAACCTAGAAACAACCTAGAAGAGGAATCATCGAATGAATCGCGTTCCGTTAACTGTAAGCAGTAGAACATTGCCGTATATATTCTCCCTCTGACGAAGATTACGTTTATATTTACAGGGCACGGATTTAGTAAAAATTATGCATTTGATCTTCTTTGGTTTCCTGCGGTCATCCTCCATAAACGTTTCCTGGTGTGCGTTCAGTGAAAGCTGTTTGAAACAGACGCAGGGCGTAGATTTCCACTGTTCTAACGCTATAATTTCATGCATGTTCGTCTATTCCTGTAAAATGACAGGGTTTGTAGTGCACTCGAGGGCGTAGGAAAGAGTTTGATATTGGAGGGGGACACAATATAATAATATAAATTGTAAAAGTCTATTTTTTATTTTGGGGGGGGGGGGGGGGTGAACCCAAATTAAAAATTGGCGGGGACACGTTTCCCCTTTCCCACTGCTTCCCACGCCCCTGAAAATTGTAAATGTTCTCACGCTAATTACAGCCATAATGTTTATGTTGATGTAATAAGAATACCAGTACCTTAAAACGATTAGTCACTGTATGTATCTTAATAGTGTGGCCCTATGTAAATATTATTATGTGAAATAGTATCTTGGTGAGATTATATATATATATATATATATATACATACACACATATGTATGTATGTATGTATGTATATATATATATATATATATATAATGATAATTCATCATCATTTATTCATCATGACTGAACTGATACCAAGTGCAGTAATGCACTGTACTGAAATTAAATGTACTGCATGTTCATTACTTTAATTGAATGTACGACACCCATTATTTGCTTAGCTAGATAACTTGTCCTTCAGCGTTTACTGAAGCATTTTGACTGAAGGTTTTTAATATTATAAAAACTTGAATGGTGTCCAGCACACAAAATATTGACATGATTATTTTTCAATAGACTAGGAGGCAGCTTGAAAAAAACTGAAATACATTGCTGTCCCCCAGAATGGCCTTGTTTCACAACTTAATTTGTTAAAATAGGCATCAAACATAGACGTTTGATTAAAGTGTATAACATCAGCACCATTTTCTTCCCTAAGAATACAGGATGCTAATCTACCTGGCAGATAGCAGTACTAATAATTGGTTATGTGCACCCAGAGTGGTGTCTCTGAATATGGCAGTTTCATGTGCAGCTTGTTAGCTAAGGGATTTCGGATGAAAGAATGGAATTTAGTGACATAGCAAGACAGGACTTGTACTAACAGCATCGAGCCTCAGCTTCTTACACATGAAGGTCGTTGTGCCCTGAGTATGTGTATCTGTAGGTATTTCGGCATCTTTGTGTGTTCGCGCTCTGTGGCAATTTGTTATTTTCTTGTGCGTGTTTCTAGATGTGATGGGTTTATTTATGCCTGTTGGGTTCTTAAAGCCAGCTGGACAAAGTACTCCAATCTATGCATACATTAAAAGAGCTTTCCAAACATTAACTGAAACTAGGGTTTATTGATTGTTCAGCAGGCTGGAGTTCTTGTGCAGTACAACAGTTATTCTAATAATATTAGGTTTGTGTAAATTTCAGAATTTCTGCCCCATTCCATTCATTGTGGCTCATTAATTTCTCAGGGTATTAAATTGGAATTTGAACTCCAATGACAGAAAAAGAATTTAATTTATTTCAATTCGCATAAATCCAATGCAACCACAACACAGGAATGTCATTTAATCTAGCAAAACACACACACATATACATATATATATATACATATATATATAGTTTTTTTGCTTATTGAACTGTTTATATATATTACCAGCGTCATTTCATTTAAATTTAACAAATTTTCAAAAATGTTTTTGCATTTTTTCAATGAAATTTGGTGTGTGTGTGTGTGTGTGTGTATTACACATACCTTCCAGAGATCAGAAATGTTTTTATAAAAAAAAATACAAATTCCCTTTGAGATATAGGTCTAGCACCTGTTTCTACACCATGGATGGCAACTAAACTGAAATAGCGCAAATTATTTTTTCAGTACTGTTTGATTCAATGCATTATTTTATATTTATTAAAACTTACTTAAAATCACACATTTGATATTTTCTAAAATGACAAAAAATTGACATACTGATGATGTCATGGAAAAATATCCTGCTGGAGTGTAAGTAAGGCTTCATTAAGCAAGAGCAAATAAAAGTATACATAGCAAAATAATTACTTTATTTTAATTACTTGCTCATGTTAGTTTTTTAAGTTTTGTCTTTCAGTTCAACCGTAGCACTAAAGCTAAAAGTAAAACAATACATGACTCATTGTTCAATATTGTTGCATTTAATCTGCAAAAGATTTTATCAATTAGATATAAAATTGATACATTCAATATACAATTTTTGCATATATAAAATGATATAAAATTGATACAGGCAACATTCTGGCCTGATCATTTTTGCTGATACACTAAGGATTCTCTCAATATGAGCAGTTCCAGTAACCCTTTTTTGTAGTAAGGGTTAGTTGGTTCAGGTATACAGTGACATTGTGAAGCTCTGGTGACAGATGTGGCACTAGTTTGACTTTCAATGAAAAAAAAAATGTTTGGGATATTTCTTTGGTTGAGCACTGCATGCAGTCATTTCACCCAGCACTCAACTTTTCCCATGAGAAGATCCACAATGGTACACAAAATATCTAAATGTTATTTATAAGTTATTTTTTTCTTTAGGTGACACTTCAAATGTTGCTTCCTTTATTTTTAAATAACATTACATTTTTATAACAATAATACAGCATATGCTGTGTAAACATGTTTATGTGTGATTCATACTGAAATATTATGCTGTATTACGAGCTGCATCCATGTTGTGTATATGACTTTGTTTAAATTAAGTTCCATTTTAATTCTGCTGCCTAAAATTAAAATTTGAAATTTTAATTCTGCATTCTGCTTTAGGCTTCTTCACAAATTGAATTGGAATTTCTAGGTAATTCTCAATCCATTTCTGAATGGTGCACATCCCCAAGTTATATAAAATCAACTCTGCTGAATGACTTTGGAGAGTAACTATGTTCCTTTGAATCCTTTCTTTGCTAATATTCCCACTGCTCTGTATTTTCCTTTATATCCTTTAGATCATAGGTCCTCCATTAAAAACATGTCATGTGAGATACTTCATGCAAGGAAAATACCTACATCGAACAGTATTCAAACCAATGAACCACCTGTAGTCACTAAAAAATGTCATTTAAATAATTTCATAAACTAAGATATATAATTGCCTATTATATAAAAATATAATAATTGATATATACACAAATCCAACTTTCTGGGTTGTGCAAGGTGCTTAGAAAGTGATTAGATTTTAAAATAAAGCGTACATTTCCAGTCATCACTTCTTAGTGCCTTTTACTTTTTAGAGATGTAATAGCTGGCATTTTCTTTCAGGTGGAGCAATGCTGATGCCCAAGTTACAGCTGGTTTCTTGAAAGTGGTGGCCTATTCAGAATATGTTCTGCCTAGTAAAGCTGTTTCTGCTTGTTGGCAGCAGGCTTCCAAGTTTATCCTTCACTGCGAGATTTATATTGCCTTGATATTTTCTGCAGATAAGTGTCAGTATATTTCTTCATTGCTTACTGTTGGCTGCATCCTCGGCCTGTCTTGCCAAGTTGTCCACAAAGACCCTGCGTCCAGCAACTTGTTTCCATGCGCACTAGGCCATAAGCAAGAAAAATAGAAAAGAAAATGTAATAAATCCAACTCTAACTACTTTCTTTGTCTGTCTACTTTCTCACAGTTTCCCTAAGTGTTTATCTGTTTGGTCCTGTTCTGATGCTATATATGTGAAGGCCCAGCAGAGGACCTGCAGTAACACCTGGTTCTATTCCTGACAAGCATGGAATGTTCTGTTATTCCTTTCCTTTGCCTGAACTGTATTTTTCCACATGTATCATTTTATAGGTGATTAGATAGATAGATAGATGAACCTAGGCTCCCACCATATCAGCTCCAGCTACAGCCTATACTGTATCAGACCATGCATTGCTACCAAAGTACTTGAATCGTATCTAAGATCCAGCTGGTCTCCGGAAGTGATTTATTATATATAAGTGAAGTGAAGGTGTGGTGAAGTGAAGGCACCACACCATGCAACAACGAAATGTGTCCTTCGCTTTTAAGCCATGTGACAAGGTGACACAGCAGGGGGCAGCTACGTGAGCGCCCGGGGAGCAGTGCTTGGGGACGTTACCTTGCTCAGCGTATCCCTCAGCGGTACTTGCGGGTCGGGGACTCGAACTGGCAATCTTTCAATTACACGGTTGCGTCCCCGCCCAACCGCCAGCCAATATATGGCCCATATAAAGTTTTATACAGAACTCCTTCTACTAAAATTACCACATCAGAAAAAAGGTTACACTGAAGAGCCAGTTATGTTTTGAAAAAATCAAATAATCTTTGAAAAAAATCTTCCCACAATATCTTTAAATCCTATACTCAGTAAAAAACTAAGTTATCTTTGCATGATTTATCAGCATTATTGAAGCAGTGAAAATAGTAAAGCAGCGAAAAAACATGGCAGTTGTGGTAGGCAGGCTAATGCTACCTTAGTATGGTGATGCTTCATTCATCCCCAAAGGGACATCATAGAAACAATAAACAGGTGAGAGCAAGCTTGGGCCACACAGCACAGCATTAGCAATTAAGGCCTTTGCTGAAGGGTCCAACGGTGCCATTAGCGTGCCAGCCCCGGGATTCGAACCAGTGACCTTCCAAACATTTGAATAGAAACTCTCCCCCCCCCCCCCAAAAAAGTAACATTTCTCAGATATGCAGGAGCAAATATAAGGGGCACACTGAACCCCCCCCCACACTCACACACACACACACGCACACACACACTCTGAATACTTATTGAAAAACTCACAGTATCTCTAGATAATATATAAGAAGATCAAATATAAGATGTTATCGAATAACATTGTCAAGTGTGACAGTATTAGAATGCTCCTGCTCCAGTTGCTCTTAATATTATCAGATTAGCAGGTCGAAGTATTGCTGCAGTATGGAATGAGAGAGAAGGGTTGGAAGGGATTGATCATGCAGAGAGGCAATTCACTTAGCCGCAGCTCTGACAGGCCATGCATTTGAAATTCAATTAGGAAATTAGTCCACAGAGGCCACTGTGGCCTCTAATGCTGCGATAAATTTATACCCAATCAAAACCACTATTAGCTGATTAGTTTAGCAAGCAGAAACCCAAGGCATTTTTAAAAGATGGACTGGACGAATCTCGAAAAAGTCTACAGAAGTGAACAAAGGGGTATTGTGAGAAATTACTCAGCAGAATGGAAAATGCACCCACTAACTGAAACCCAAATTCATTACTTTTACCAGTAGTGTAGAGTATATTACATTGCCTAATATATAAGCTGTAATTACAGCTTATAAGGGCATTAAGTCAAAATGATTAATATTAGTTGGGCTGTGTGTAATGTACAAATTCATGATTAAGTTGTTAATCGGATTACCGCAAGAGCTGAAAATGGTGTAGCATGTACTGTTTCTCCACCACCTCAACCTCTTCATCCCTTTCAGGATTCCAAGTTTCCAAGTTTTGACTGACACATGAAAAAACAAAAGGAAAATTAAATATTTCTGTGATGATCATGTTCACGGTCTGCTGAGAGGAGAGATGCAAATTAATGATAGTATAATGCAGCCTCCCAGAGTTTGTCCTTGAAGGTTCTCTGAGCAAGAGGCTGGGTGTCTCTTTAAATTAAAACTATGGTAGTCAAGTGTAGGATAGGCTGGGTCACTTTGCTATGCATAGGGTAGAGATGGGAGAGATACTGAAGCCTTATCCACATTGCGGTGCATGTAACATTACCTATTCCTCTACCAATCAATTCACAAAGCTGTCAATGCTTCTCTTGTGGTTCATTTTATTCAGTTCTTTCTTTTATATAAATATATATAAAGACATGAAATTTAGGAATTGTGTTAAGCAGTTTTGAGCCGGAGTTTATGTCTCTGGCATTTCCCAGATCTCCCTTCACGGATACAGAAAGCATGACAATTATTTTCAGGACACACTACCCTGCTATCAGAGTTGCATTTTATTCATCGAAACATTGTGGATATTCAGTTCTTCTAACTCAGCCCACTTTTCTATTTCAGTTGTAGCTCTCAGATATCTCACCAAAAATTAAGTAATCACAACTAATCACAACTTGCACTAAAGTATCAGGTTTGTGTGGATATTAGCCTATGTATTTTTTAGCAGGTTACTAGCCTACAGACAGATCATGTTTTGTATTGCGGTATATCATGATGGATGGTGTGGGTGGTGGATAAGGTTTGATTCTGTAGCCCGTTTCAGTCATTATATCTTTACCATATGCTTTACAAATTGACGAGTCATTCCCAACAATAACTCCATCTTTATTTCTAAACCCAAAATGGGTTCACATGGCTGTTCCAGAGCTCATGGTCCCCTGACAGTGATAGTCAGCTGCTATAGCTGTTGGTGCCCCAGAGTGTCCGCCTCACCATTCTGAAGTTTGGTGTACGGCCACCTCTGAGCCAGGGCCAAAGGAGGGGCCCGCCACTTTGGAGCAGCAAAGACCCTAGCACCGACTATGTAAGACTCCTGGGTCAATATTCTTCCCATGCAACAAAACTGGGAGCCACAGCATTCACATGGCCTTACATCTACATACTTTATCAGGGGGCCACTGGTCTACACAGTTCTTGATATGAGTGCAGACACCACCACTGAAAAGCTCCTGGGTGAGTTAGGGTCCAATTTTGTAGTGCCAAAACAGCTCCAAAGTGATTCAAACAAAAGAGCAGAGGAATAAGTCGCAGTCACCCAACTGAACAGCCACTGGAGGTGACCCAGAGAAGTCCTGGAGAAGTCCCCCTCTGATGTCGTGTAGCCTCTGCAGCTGCCTGGATGAAGGAAGGTTATGGTCCTGCACATTACTGGTTGGCACCCAACCAACTCCTGGTCTGAACTAACCCCCCTGCATCATGTGCTGACATGGGCACACCAGTGGATAGAGGTACCGCAGGTGTCATGGGAAATATGAATCCCCACCCTTGGTGATAACGCTGGCCCTCTCAACACCTCAAGGACTTTGTGATCAACTTTGGGGTTGCCAGGCACAGCTGACTGCTCAAGGGGGGAATGTGACACGGCAAGACCATTTTGAAGGAAAAGGCATATGACCATGTCCCAGAGGGGGTCTTTTGTTTTGTCCACTGTTAGAGGTCATAAGTCCCTG
Source organism: Petrocephalus zakoni (assembly GCA_026774425.1). NCBI lineage: Eukaryota > Metazoa > Chordata > Actinopteri > Osteoglossiformes > Mormyridae > Petrocephalus > Petrocephalus zakoni. The sequence continues at coordinate 208,387 of JAODKN010000069.1, forward strand.
TATAACCAGAGCGAGAGTTTGGTTCACATTGCTGGCAGCAAATCTCACTCATTCCTGGTGGTTGTTAGACTATGCTAGGGCAGCCCTTTGTCACCAGTTCTTTTCATAACTTTTATGCAATATGTGGACATTGTACCAGTCTGTCCTGGTGAAGTGAGAGCTGAGTCAGAAGGCAAAGTTTTTGATATACTGGGGGTACTACTTTCCTATTCTCAGCAATGGTCACAAGTTCTCAGTAATAACGGAAAGAATGAGATCATGGATATAGTTGGCAGAAATAAGCTTCCTTCACAGAGTCTGGGCTCAATCTTAGACATAGCATGAGGAGCTAGGACATTCAGGGGGAACTCAATGTAGAGCCACTGCTCCTCCGCATCAAAAGGAGCCAGTAGAGGTGGTTCAGGCATTTGTCTAGGATGCCGACTGGATGCCTCCCTGCGAAGGTACTTCGGGAATGACCAACCAGGAAGAGGTCCTGGGGCAGACCCAGGACATGCTGGTGGGAGTACAACTCTCAGCTGGGGTGAAAATGCCTTGGTATACCTCCAGAGGAGCTGAAGGAGGTGGATGGGAAGAGAGAGGTCTGGGTACCTGGGATGGGTTTTTACAGCCTCATATATGAGGCTCTCTCTGAGGGTCTCTATGGATTGGCATGTGAGACCTCTTAATACAGTATCCTATGTAGGCATGTTTATATAATCTAAAAGTTGCATGTTGCTAAAATTGAATAAATAATTGTGAATTTTTGAATAAATTTGAATTTATTCTTAGGTTTCTCATGAATGATTGTACCAACATGCTAATCTGTTCTGCACCCGGAAAAGGCAGAGGCAGACTTTTTAATCGGAAGTCCTTTCACAGCCTCAAAGTGTACAGCTATTGTAGTATCTATTTTTATCAATTGATTTAATATCTCTCTATGTTGGTGTTATATATAATGCATAACATCCACAACACAATACAATACCATACAATAAATACAATATAAATATAAATAGTGTACAAAACTATGAGTATGTGCAAATTTACAGCATAGTGCAAATGAAGAATGTGCAAGTAGAATAGTATCATTAGCAGTAGCAGTATCATTGGAGGGTAGCTGGGGGGGTCTCATGGGGGTAGTGGCTGTCTTTGGGGGTGCAGCAGGGTATTGAGAACCCCGACTGCCTACGGGAAGAAGCTGTTGCAGTGTCTGGCAATGGCAGTTTGGATGCTTTGGAACCTTCTGCTGGAGGGCAAGGGGGTGAGCTGTCTGTGAGATGGGTCTGTCACCATGCAGTTTGCCCAGTGATGATCCTTGATGATCCTCACTATCTGGTCCAGGGACTTGTGGGCAGTGACGCTGCAGTTCCCAAACCAGAACGTGATGCAGCAGCAAGGAACACTCTCAATGGTCTCTCTGTAGGGCGTGATGAGGATGGGAGGAGGGAGGCTGGCCTTCTTCAGCCTCCATAGGAAGTGGAGATGCTTCTGGGCTTTCTTGGTGATGGTGGTGGTCTGCTGGTTCCAGGAGAGGTTGTCTGTCATGTGCACTTACCAGAATTTCATACTGTTGACTGTCTGAACAGTGGAGCAGTTAGTCAACAACCATCTCTTTTGTCTTCTTGACATTTAGAGGCAAGTTGTTGTCCTGACACCAGTCTACTAGATGTTTGACCTCTACTCTGTATGTAGATTCATTGTTGTTGCTGATGAGCCCCACCACTGTTGTGTCTCCTGTGAACTTTGTTGATGTCGTTTGAGCTGTGTTAAGCAGCACAGTCATGCATCAGCGGAGTAAGCAGCATTGGGCTGAGCCAAAATTTTCAGTGTTCTTGATGCCAAGTCTGGCTATTGGACAATCAAACTAACTAAGGAGTGCTCATAACTCATCACTCTCAATACTTTTGTAGAAAGACACAGGGTTCTCTGTCTGCTGTAGAACAAATTTCTTCACAAGATGATCGATGAGGGTTTAATGGGGTAGCATCCATTGTAAATGATATCCTTGTCAGAAGAGGAGAATTAAGCAAACTTCCATGCAATGCTCATAAAAGATCTCTGCATAGGATTACATGCAAAGGGATCAAATTGTTACGGCAGTAAGAGAGATGGTCCCTCTTCACAACATATAAGAGCCTGAAACAGTTGAAAACATGGTGACTGTTATGTACTGTATTGTGTATGAGTTGCAATGCGTTTTTGTGTGTATACACATTAGTATTTGAGTTTTATGTAAAGATATGTGCAATTATAGATATATATATATATATACACACACATACATATACATACACACCCATACATATATATGTATATATAAATTATGTCTGTACTAGGGCTGCCCCCAAATAGTCGACTAAACGTTAGTCGATATGAAGAGGGCTTGGTCGAATACTTTTTCATTAGTCGGTTAGTCGCAAAAAAAAATAAAAAATCACATGAAATTACGCAATCAGGGGCTGCGCAGTCAGTGTATGACATCAAAGCAAGGAGAGATCAACGCGATCTCGTGCCTCGCCGTATACCAAAGCGCACTTGTGGGAGAGGTGTCTGGCTGATGCTAATAA
>JAODKN010000069.1:248245-259783 GCA_026774425.1 Petrocephalus zakoni
TAAGTTCTCCCCAAGCGAGCTTGATGGGCTGAATGGCCTCCTCTCGTTTGTATAGTTCTTATGTTCTTATGTTCTTATATGATTTTTTTAATTTAGTATTGCATATCAGATATTTACTTAAGCAACCAGCTTCTATAGTCTCTGTCCGGACATTAGTTCCTGGTCTAGTTTCTTGACCTCTTTCATTAGTATTCAGCAAGGTGTTCTGGAATAAATAAAACCATTCATTCAAATTTCATGTTGATATCATGTTAAACATAGGTGAACATTAACAACTGTTGTACAGTTGTGGTCTTTTAATTATACAATGGTGCTCCTTTTGGATCTAAATAGACAGGGCAAAATAGACAACAAAAGTGCCACTGGCAATAATGTCTGACAGCCCGACTCAGCCACTGTATCATACAGAAGGCCCCCAGACTCCGATCTACTCTGTGTCACGCTGCTGTTGTACTTCTTTTAGATGCTTTCGACTCCTGGGTTGCCTGCACCACCAGTGTAAGGAAGAATCGTGACAGTGCCACAAGCCCGAATTCCAATCATTAGGACCTAATTGATTGCAGCATGGCCTTTGAGATGCACCAACCACTGTGCGCCCTCCCCCAGGTCTTTCGTGCAGCCTGCTTGGCCAGTCCACAGGATTCCCAGCTCGAGCACAATCAGGCCTCTCTGAGGGGCCATTAGTATGGGTAGGACAGCCCCAGGGCTCTTCACAGTGCCGGCCCTTCTCTGCCAGCTGGAGCCCAGAAGAGAAGGCCCACTGGGGGAACCCCATCCTGGGCAGGCTATTGTTGTGTTCCCCCCTTGACTCGTTGCCTGTGGTTCAAGCTACTCTGGCTCAACAAGTTAGTAGGACCCTGAACTAAAGCCTGTCAGGCAGGGGACCTGGGTCAATATTGGTTTTGGGAACATATGGAAAAATGTCAGAATGTTAAATTCAATTCTCTACCCCTGGAGTTATTTGTTTCTCCACTGAAAGGCCCTTGTGGGCCATTAGTGTAAACAACGCTTTGTCTTACTGATCAAACTACAGCAGGAGGTAAGTGAACACAGTACTGTCACAGAGATTAAAGAACGGGCTAAAAATAAGGTGGAGTGCAGGATCCACAGATACTTCCGGAAGATAAAAAGACAGGGAAAGAAAGAAAACTGACAGACAGTCTAGGATTCACAGGTTTTTGCATCAAAAAGTCTGTAATCAAACATGCAGTTGTGGAAAGTTGTTCTTCAGCTGAAACTTAGAAAAACAGCTGAACCATACACACAATTAATTTTTTAAGCATTTTCATCTCATATAACTATTTTGCAATCATCCATCTTCCATCTGTATTAGACACAGTACAGTACAGGGTACTTTACAGGAACTCCCCTTAGGGAATATCAATACAGCACCCAGTGGGAAACATTTTAAACTTTTATTAACTCCTGTGCATCAGAACAATGTCTGATGTGTGTTTATACTTGAAATAACAATTACTGGATTGCCATAAGAAAACTAGTGACAGCACAAGTTTAATGTTTTTTTCACAAATTTGTAAATTTGTAAATGACCGCAACTAAAAATCAGTTCCTCATGTTCAATTGATGTTTTTTATCCATATATTTTAAACATTCATGGATAGGTGATAATAATGCAAAGAGACCTAATAGCAAGCCAGGCCTGCATAGTGCTTTCGACTGAAGTTAAAGCAATATATTTTATAGTGTGACTCTTTCCTGGCTCTCTTCTTTATTCTTTCAGCCCTCTGGTAAAAGTGGTCTTTTTCTTTGTCTCCCCACTATTACCAGCGAGTAGTAAAACAGCCGTCCTGCAGGGTTTCACGACCTCTCTCTTTCACTATTTTACTCTCTCCTTTCTCTTTTCTTTTATCTTCCATTTCCACTTCACCATTCCATTTTTTTACCAGTTCCGCCTTAGTATTCCACTAAGGGCCCTTCCTTCATACATGCAAGGGCCAGCAGTTGATGCCAGCTTAGGCTTGACTTCACATCATGTCTTATTTGAATAGTCTATTGAATGCTGGGTAGTTAGACCAAATTGAAAGATAGTGAGTAGTAATTGGATGAACTTACATAAGACAATGACGTCACTGACGTCGATTTTGATGTTATACATTAGTGATTCCTTGCGGTTGATGTTGCAAACATCCACAAGGTCCAATAAATGGCTTGTTCCATTTCTGCACATACTACAACATTTTACTTAGTGTTACTATGCTGTTACTGTGTTGTTGTTAGTCCTTGTCATTTATTGTTCTTAACTGTAGGCTGACCCCCGATTAAGAATTTCACTGCACACACAGCCAAGGATAGGTTTAAGGCCTATTCCAGAAGCTACAGGTGCAAGGATGGGGGTGCCAATCCATCACAAGGCACACTCATACACCAGTCACAGTTTGGTACCTCCACATGTTTTTGGACTGTGGGAGGAAACTGGACTCCCTGGAGGAATCCCCCTGACGACACGTGGAGAACAAACATGAAACCCTGGTGGAGACACAAACCCTAGTCTCAGTGGTAAAGCAGCAAGGCTGCCCACTGTTCCACTGTGCTGCCCATGCAAGTCAAATATTAGCAAATCATTATTTTAATTACTTTGTGTAGGTTTATGCATCTGGAATGTTAAACTTGATTTCCACCAATATTTGGTAATTAAAATACAAAATACAAGCCTTTATATGGTATGGTTAAATGTGCACCTTTTTATATGTGGAACAATGTGTTGCCTATAAGTCCATGAGCAACAGGTCCAAGGCCAATCAGAACCATGAGAAGGCAGAGTCACTGCAGATTCTGAAAGGGAAGAGGCTCAGGGCATGCTCTCTCAGGAAAAACTGTAACAAAACTGGCACTGTGCTGGGATCCAGAAGGTGCCTCTCAAATGCCTTATTCCTAGCCTAGAGACAGACCCCTATAAAATTCAGGCCCTTTCTCTTCAAACAAACTCCTATGATGGCCTTACTTTGTTCACTTGTTAGTCAGACTTTTTGGCAAATGTTTATTGCCAGATGCATTGAGTAAAATCATGGCTTTACTGGACAGCACATTAAACCAGATGATTGACTTTTCCGGGGAGCTATTGTCCACCTCCACTTCCTGCAATTCACACATAAAGGTGAGGGGAGCAGTGACAGATAAAAAGAAGAACATGATGTCTTAGAGTCTGATATCATTAGCTCCTTTTTCTCCCAGTCACTACACTAACACACTAATGCAGGTCCTCAGAACAATACCCAAAGCTTTTCAAAATATACACAAAATTCATTCATATTAAAAACCTGCAGCTCTCCTAAACTCTTTCTGTAGAACCATAAGCTCACTGCAAGCAAAGCCTTTGCATCCTATGCACTGGTGCATCTTTTAACACAGTACATCTGCTATTTAAAAAAGGGCCAGATTACAGGACAACCCTCAAAAGGTTCTACAGATACCACTACTAATAATACTACTACTACTACAGATAATAATAATAATAATAATAATAATAATAATAATAATATTTTATAATACAATAATATTTTAGCATTTTATTTATGGGCACATTTTTGGACACTCATTGAATAATGACAGTTTATTGATCCCCATGAGGAAATTCTCTTCATGCCTAACCCCTCTTGCTCTCTGATCATTTCCGATCACAGATGCTTAGCCCACTAAGCCACACTCTGTCCTCCCATTATACTGTACCAGCAAAATTATACCAGTTACAATAAAGTAACAATTCAGGAGAGCAAAACCATTCAGCAAAGCAGGAGAGACAAAACCATTCAGCATGGATATGTGAGGCAAACGTCCTGCCCGCTGAGCCACTCGACCCATTTGCTTTATTAACTTACCACATACATCCACTTTAGTGGATTTGTAGTATTGACAGTTTTTCATTTTTCACTATCAAGAGTTATTTATACATTTAGTTTTGACCGCTATTGCCTATAATAATACATATACTATACACAGTACTATGCAAAAGTCTTAGGCAGTCAAAGAAAATAATGGGTTAACTAATCTTCAAATTGATATCATGTCAGTCCAAGTGCGTCAGCTTAGTCATTTCAAAACCACCCTGAAAATCATTATTTGCTTATTTTATGGATTTGTTATCTCAACTACTAGCATGCTATGTTTGATTAATCAGTATCTCATTATTTAACATATTAAGTGAATTAATTAAGCGAGCAAGTGGTGAAGAAATACATCCAATGGCTAAGGTGCCCATTTTTGGAGAAGGGATATGGTAACGGTGTAGTGTCTTATACGGGTTAGGGGTAGGGTAAGGGTGTAGTGTCTTATACGGGTTAGGGGTAGGGTAATGGTGTAGAGTCTTATACAGGTTAGGGGTAGGGTGATGGTGTAGAGTCTTATACGGGTTAGGGGTAGGGTAATGGTGTAGAGTCTTATACGGGTTAAGGGTAGGGTAAGGGCTTAGAGTCTTATATGGGTTAGGGTGTAGTGTCTTATATGGGGTAGGGTGTAATGTCTCAAATGGGACAGGCGCTGGGGTTTAAGAAAGAAAGGGGTTATTTTGAATGGCAGAAAAGTTCTGACAAACTGCAGCTGGGGCGATAAAATGGGGAGGGGGTGAGTGAAGGTCTAGCTTTGAGAGCCCCACATCAGGGGGCACTGGGACACAGTTGTGGACCAGACCGGTCCATTCCCTCTCCGTATGGGCCTCCCACACTGCCATGCGGGCCCACGGCCTCCCTCACAATGGAGAGCCTGAACAAACCCTTTGTCAAAACCCCTTTCACCACCTTAAATATTTCATTACCCCCTCTTACACACTCCTTTCTTCTTCCCTGATCATTACAAACTGGGTCTGCCTCTCAGTCAGTGGCCACTATGTGGCCCAGGGCATGACAGAGACTGCTGAGAGATGTGAGCATGAATAATGGTCACTGCGCCGAAATCACTGCCCAGAAGAAATAACTACAAGTTCTTTAAAAAGCTGTGAGTAAAAATATTTCACACACGTCCTAAAAAATAAGAAATGCTTTTTTTTAATTATCCAATTCAGCACAGTGGGAATGGATGGGTATATCCTGCTCCACAAAGGCTAGGGGTAAAAGTATATCTTTGCCATTTTACTTTGCCAGAAAGAAAATATGTAAATCTTTCAAAGTCAGAAAAATAAGGCCCTGCAGAGGGATCTCTCAGATGAGGGAATAATGCAGTGCCCAGGTCTCCCACTGTATCTTTCCAGGGTGCAACTTGTACACACATCCCGTGAGGGAAGGCCAAAAAGCTGCCCGATACCAATATTAAAAACCTGTTAATTCCATTCCATTGCATGGAACGCTGCTCTGAGGGGCACAGCTAAATAGGGTTAAAAGGGATTGCCTTTTATCTGAAGGTTTAAACTGTCTTGCAGGGATTTGGCCCCCTGAACAAAGGGCAACCTTTTTAAAACGTGGTGCCTTGGTTTAACTGGGACATTAAGGACCCCTAATGAATAATTCAGCAATGCCACTCACTTTGAGGCCTGATTATGGTATTTAATTCTTTTCCTTATATAAAGATACCTTTTAAAATGGGTGAAGTGGATGCAAACGGTGGAGTTTTGGAAGGCACACCAAGACACAGAAAAAGAAAGGACTGCTAGACGGAGAGGTTATTAAATGTATATAATGTGTCACCAATTAAAAGCTCGTTGCCATTCCCTAGTTCAGCTAGTGCCTTGTTAACAGAGACTTGGCAGGGGGGCCAGGCAGGCCTGCTTGTCTTCTGCTACCTGCCTCCCCCCATAATACAGGAGCAGCTTTCCCATCCTTCACAGTCACATCCTCTCCCTTTCGCATGTAAATAAGACATTCAGTTAGCAGCACTCGAAAAAAAAAAGTAAATAAAATGACCATTCCAAGTCTTTGATTTCATCTTTTTTTTACAGCAAAACAAAGAATTCTATGCTTTCAGATTTTTATTCAAAAAGACCTTTTCTGCCCATTCTCTTTGGTCATTGTCATGCTAATGGTATTGACAAAACTTGACACGTTGTGGTACAGAAGGCGTATGAACCTCAGAGGGAGTCCATTACGAAGGTGCCATTTAGCGAGCCGTTTCTGTGAGAAAGTCAAACGCATGTGGGTGCTTTTCTGGGGAGTCCTGTCCAAGTCCTGCAGTCGAGGGGAGGTAGATTAAAAAGATTAAAGATTAAAATTTGTGAATCATTCTCGTAGCTTTGGTAATGCTTTCTAATGATAGTAATGATAATAGTAATGTTACTGCTTTCACTGTGTTTCTATCATCTTGATTTAATCTCCATGTTATATCATTCGAAGTTAGAACCCTGTCGGCAATTTGAAACACTTTGTTTGCCCGGAAAATCACATTTCGCTGCCCTTAAAGAAAAAACAGTGTTGACCCAGGAATATCACTTCACAAACAGAGCTGTATATGTGAGGGCTATTAAATGCGAAGTGTTTGATAAAGTTGTTAAGTGTGATAAGGAATAAATAAAACAATTATCCTGAAACTATAAAGTGAGGTGGAGTTTTATTTTCAGGCGGAGATGGCAGGACATGGGGAGTACTTCACTAGGACAATTTGGCCTGCTGGCACTCCAGGCACACACACTCTATGTCCAGCCAGCATGTGCATGAAGAGTTACATCTAAACAATGTCATATTCAGTCTTGTTAGCTAATTGGCAATTTTTCATCTCCAGCCAACCCTAAACTCAGGTGCTTACGGCTTGTTCGCAGTCTCCCTAGCATTTATTTAGGTTGCTTATATATGTATAATAGAGATGCAAGTGTATTGCAACCAACTGTAAGTGAAGTTTTTGCCAGTTTGAAGAAACTCTGTAGGACATTTTAGCATTTGCCACTTGCATGTACTCTCTTAGAAGACGTATAACAAGTTGTACGAAGGAGGTGGAATAGTACGTTATTTATGTTTCTAGTAGCCTGAATAAAGATTTCTTGGCATATGTTTTTTATTTGTATTTACTAGTTTAAACAAATTAATAATATATAAAGTATAAGTTCTTGCAATCTGTATCAGCAGTTGTGTATTGGAATCAAATCGGAACTGAAAAAATGTGGATCGGCCCATCCCTTATATATGTATGTATTCTTTACACTTTATATATTAATGTAACGTTATTCTTCTGGGACCTCCCTCTCCAGTGTGTCTGGGCTCTGCCTCGGGGCGTCCTCCCGGTTAGACATGCCTTAAGCTCCTCCCCAGAGAGGCTTCCAGGAGGCATCATAACTGATGCCCAAATCATGTCAACTGGCTCCTTTCAGTGTGGAGGGGCAGCAGCTCAACTCTGAGCTCCTCCCGAATGTCTGAGCTCCTCACCCTATCTCTAGGACACCCTGCAAAGGAAGTTTATTTCTGCCACTGGTGTCTGTAATCTTATTGTTTTTCGTCAAATTTTTCAGGTGCGGAACGCCTTATTTCTCATTCACCCAAGGGATTATTCTTCCACACAGAAAAAAACACTGTTACGTAACATAGAATTTAATTTAAAAATTTGAAAATTAATAGCAAAACTGAAAATGAATCCTGTAGCACAATCTAATAATTTTTGCTGTCTATTCCCCCATCACCCATCATATCATCCACCTTGGCGATTCCAGTTCACCTGAACATGTTTTTGGACTGAGGGGGAAAACTGGGGACCTCAGAGTAAACCCCACACCGACACAGGGGGAAGATGCAAACTCCACACACGAAGCCAGGGCTATGTCCTACTACATTCTCTTAAAGTATATTTCTCATATATACTATTGTTTGAACAGGGATACAAGAGAGTATTTGCGTTTTTTACTTTATACCTTCATTCTTTCTTACAAAGCAGTCCTCATCTTTAAATCATGCTCATTCTGAGTAATAAAACATTTAGCTCTAAGTATGGAGACAAACGTTGGATAAATCCATCCCTTCTCATTTCTCCTTCGGCCAGGCTGAAAAGGTCTTGGGGAATTCACTGGTAACGCCACTACATAGTGTCACCTCACTAACCCCGGGGGTCACTTAGCGGCTGACACTCTAACCTCGGGCCCTGATCCCCATCCCTGCCCCTATAGCAATTCACCCAGCTGTCAGTAATGCACTATAAACCTCATTCATCTGCTGATGAGGAGGTGTAAGGAGATAATCCTTGGGTAATTGGAATCTATAGACCTTAGAGAATCTTCTAGCTTTCATCGCCTTTTTTTTTCTTGGTATGTCCTTGTTACCTCTTGTGAACCACTAGACAAGACAATGATATTTTTCAATGATTTAATGGGATTTAGGTCTTTAGTTTGCACTCTTATGGATGACACTAGCAGTAATGGTCTGTCAATCATGACTGAAGGCAGTGATTCTGCTTCTAATAAATCTTCTGAAGTAACTGACCACAGATAACAAAGTTTGTAGTTTGTAGAGACAGCTGTAACTGTATAACTCTCACTGTGTATCCCATTCCCTGTTTACTGAATTATTATTCAAACCAGAGCATGTAGCTGACAGTGTTTGGCAATCAAGGCACTCATTCACCTGTGTATTGAGCCTGAATCTTGACCCAAGTGGTTTTACGCTTTGACTCTTAACACTTGACACTTCATCCAACCCCTCTTCTTTGTGCTACTTGGCACTGAACAAAATTTCTGATGATAAATTATGCAGGCAGTGAGATGTAGGTCAGTGTGTGGCGCACCGTGGGACTGTTAAGCACAACAAAGCCCAGGTTGGAAGTGTGCTAAAATGTGTAGAAGAACCAAAGTTAAACTAAGTGTTTCAAGTGGGAGTGATAGCAAACAGTGCCTTTGTTTTTTTTTTTCCTTTCAGACAGTGAAACAAACGTGATGTAAAACAGGGACAGACTTTTGGTATGGATGAAAAGAAAAACCGGCGACTCTTCTGAGACAAATAAATCACTCAAGGTAGTCACTCAAAGCTGAGATCAAGAACATATGACAAAGCTTTCCTGGCTGTTTTGACATATAATTGCTGTTCCCATTTTGCTTCAAATGTATTGCTTGTATATATATATATATATATATATATATATATATATACATATACAGTTCCCTGTGATATTACTAATAATGTATGAGAAGAAACACCATTTCCATTAGTTTAATATTAATTACCCCAAAATAGCTCCAAATAACAAAAATTGACAATGTCAGTAGCGGGTGTTTCCACCATTTGCCGCAATGACAGCTTGACAGCGACGTCTCATGCTCCTCATTAGCCTCATGATGTTGTTCTGAGGCAATGTGTTCCACTCTTCCACAAGTGCTAAACGCAGTTCTGCCAGGTCACGTGGGAGTGGGGTACGATCATCCAGTCTCTGCTTCAACTGGACCCAGACGTGCTCTATGGGCTTCAGGTCAGAGGACATTGATGGCCATACCATATGAGGCACTCCAACTTCCTGAAGTCGAGCTGTGACAATTGTGCCACGATGTGGTGGAGCATTATCATCCATGAACAGAAAGTTGGGTTATTAAAGTTATTTTATGTAATTCCAAAAGACCCTATTATTGAAAAAATGTTCACAAACAAACAATAATGCACATATTTATATTAAATATTTTTTTCTTGGTTAATTTGTAATTATACTTTTTGCATGTAAAACGTCTTTTTCAGTTTCTGAATAACATTTAAGTACAACGTTTTTATCTAGAAAATAAATCTACTGAATGCTTTTAAAACTTGAAAGCCTACATGTAAGCAATGTTAGTATTAATGTAAAATAGCAGTCACTAATGTGTCAAATTATAGGGGAGATTTCCAAAAAATACATTAGCATCAAATGCTGCCACTTTTTAAAACTGCAATCTGAACATTGCTAAGGTCACAAGGGCTAAAATATGAACTCCACTCAATAAGGCACACAAGTGAAAACACCAACAATGGGTGCAGACACCTCTCAAGACTGATGTTATAGAGGTTTTGTGGACAGATGACACGGGCGTGACCCCTGATGAAGCAGACGGTTGGGCCAGTGTTTGGACAAGCAGTAACAAAGTGGCGCAGGAGTACCTTCTCCAAACAACGTCACAGGAAGAAGTCAGCAGCTTTAAAATGGTTATGATATTCTTGCATGACAATGCCCCTTCCTCTGTAGCAAAGTATTCCATAGATTGGCCAAGAAAGGCTTGAACGTTGACTAAATAATAACCTGGCCCCATTCATCACCTGACTTAACCCCAATTGAGAACTACTGGACCTTACTAAAGTATGAGATATTCCAAGGTAGCAAGCAGTAAACTCCTCAGAGCAGCATCTGGGAGGCTGTCCTCGCTACTTCAACTAATACAGGACATGGTGATATCAAAATGTTGCCTGGTTCAATGGACAACAGGCTCATGATGATCATTGAGAAGAAAGGTGGCTAAAACAGGACAGTAAACTTGGTAACATGGACCGTATACAATGACTGATAGTTTGTCATTACTTAATTACTTAAACTGAATGGCTAAAAGTTTTTATTATCTCTGTAGATGATGAAGAGAGAAATATCCACTTAGTTTCTGATTGCCTAATTTTTGTGCACTCTGATAATCAAGTGCTTTTTTATTTTTGTTTGTGAAAGTCTAATATAAAATTTCCTCTCAAATTCAATTTACTTGAAACAAAAGAAAATGTATATACATCCACATATACAATTTTCTCGTTGTAAGTGGCAACTAAAATATTAGGCAAAAAAGTTTTATATATAGGTTCTGACTGCACACTTAGGTAAGGAAATATGCCTGCCATTACAGTGAGGGGCAGACACTGCTCTGGAATTTTCTGAAACAAATATCTGCACCATTACATTTAAGGGCTATAGTTGGCTTTGTGTGGTTACAGTAAATGTCTGATGCTGGTATGCTTGTGGGTGCAGGGAGAGGTTTATATCCTATCACCTCTACAAAGGGGATCCTGATGCATGTGGCCTGCCTTTGAAAGGTGGCAGATGTATAGAGCATGACCTGATAGGGAGGAATGCTTGAGCCCACCTGGGGAGAGTTTTTTTTCCAGCTACCTCTCACTGGCCTAAAGTCCCTTCCTTTTAAGCACAACTATCAAGCTTATTGCGTTCCATGAGGCCTCAAGCATCCCACCTAACAGGCCACGTGCTACACATCCACAACCTTCCAAAGGCTTGCCACACACCCTTTATCCATACAGAGGGTTATTTGCTTTTCTTCCGATAATGTGGCTGTGGGACATTTAAAGGCCTCCAGCCACTGAAAGTAATTGTACAAAAGAATAACACAAAAAGTGAGAGGAAAGGGTTTCTTGACTGCTTCTTGTTATTCCCATATTTGATGGACGTAAAGCTCTTTTTCTTATGTAAAGTATCGGGCAGTGCACCGTCCACTAGATGATTTTATTGCTTCCTTTATAACGTGGAAACCGAAACTGGCTGGTGTCACTAAGCAAGCCGCTTCTGTCTAAGCAGCTGGAAAAAGGATAGCCACAGAGCAGGGCTTCTGTCTCGATGCCTCTCACTGACCTAAACTCACATTCTTTTAAGTACTCTCGCTATTCAAGTCTAGATTAAAAACACACTTGTATAGTTTAGTGTATAGGAAACCTAGTTCTAGTTCCAGCT
>JAODKN010000069.1:267795-280149 GCA_026774425.1 Petrocephalus zakoni
CGTGGCTGTATATCGCTATTACTCTTACTGGATCTAACTGCAGCATTCGATACTGTAGACCATAATATTCTTTTGGAACAAAAAGAAACATTGATTGGCATTAAAGGGACAGCACTACTGTGGTTTTGTTCCTATTTAACTGATCGTTACCAGTTTGTCCATGTAAACAATGAGTTATCCAAGCCCACTAAAGTTAGATTTGGTGTCCCACTACTGTTCAATCTATATATTGTATGCTACCACTTGGTAACATTATTAGAAATTTTTGTGTCAATACACTATTGTATCTATCCATTAAACCTGGGGATGCATCCCAGCTCTCTTCTTTAGAAGACTGTCTGCTAGACATCCGATGTTGGATGGCAAAAAAAATCCTCATGTTAAATACAGAAAAAACTGAGGTACTTTTAGTCCTAAAGATGCTCCTAAAAAGTTTGTAAACCTCATCCCTAGTGGCGTTCCTACTCAGTTTAAAACAGTGGTCAGAGATCTTGGTGTCCTGGTAGACTCTGACCTGTGCTTCAGCGCTCACATAAATAGCATTACCAGTACGGCATTTTACCATCTACGGAACATAGCCAAGCTTCGGAAGATGCTTTCCTTTCAAGATGCAGAAAAATTTATACATGCCTTTATAACTTCCAGACTAGACTACTGTAATGCCCTCCTTTCGGGTTGTCCATCTGGATCCCTCCATAAACTTCAGTTAGTACAAAATGCAGCAGCCAGCCAAACTAAAAAATTTGATCATATTAACCCTATCCTGTCCTCCCTTCACTGGCTACCAATCTAGTCCAGGATTGACTACAAAATGCTGCTATTAACCTACAAAGTTCTGAATGACCTTGCACCACAATATCTTAAAGATTTTCTGGTCCCTTACAACCCTTCTCGCCTGCTTCGAGTCCTGTCATTCTGTCATGTCGGGAGCAGGCGAACATGAGAATGTGGTAATCTCCTGGTCGGGAGCTTTATTTCACACAGTGACAGAGAACATTTATTTTCTGACATATTGGAGGAAGCGGAGCTTCCCTTGTAGTCTTAGAGCAATCGACACTGGTTAGAAGTGAATTGCTGTAAACAATATCATTTTATGTATTATTTTAATAACAAAATTATTAATTATTATTATCTTTTCATTTTGTTAGTATAGGCTACAAATAAATATTCAGAACACAGCCAAACATGTGCATAATAATCAAAGTTTAATTAGTCAAAAATTAACTAATTAATTAATTAATTAATAATTAAGTACAAACCTGAACTGACTCGTGGCAATACTTATTCTGATATCACTGCACTACATAGTCAGTGTAGGGCCCAAAGACTCCACAAACCAGCAAAACAATGAACCAATGAACCATGTGAACCAAAGGAACTGGTGGACTAAAGAACCATGTGAACCAAAGGAATTGGTAAACGAAAGAACCACTGAACGAACTAGTGAATGCAATGGCCCAGTGAATTCCATTGTAATCAGCAGGTCTTCTAATTCAACGAATGTTCTGAACTGCAATAACACTTCAGGTTCGTGGGAGCACTCACATTGTGGTGGTCATTGTAGTCACTGATCTCAGGTCAGTGGAACTGTACAGTCAGTGGGAGGTGCTTGGTGAACTTCAGCGTGACAGCTATTGGCAGGATGTCATTAAGGCTGTGTTTGTCATGCTGTTTTAGTGACTGCCTCCTGAATTGCTGACATGGACTGATGCAAACGTTAGCACTTAGCAGGCCAGCGGATCGATTCGTTCAGTTCACTTTAAAGATTTGAAAAGACAAGTTTGTTTGTGATTTGCACATCACTAGAAGTGGTATTCTAGAAGCAATTCCACTGGTGCCGCTGAAGTGGGTGCCCTTCAGCACAACTCCAGCTGCAAGCATAATCAGCAGAGGTAGCAGGTTGGAGCTGCTCCGCATGAATGTGAAAAACCATGCCACAGCTGGGAGGCTCAGCTTGTTGAAGAGCACTGTAAGCTGGACCAGAGGGAACAGCAGGACTAGGAGTGGCTGCAAGAGTCTGTGGAGCAGGACTGGCACGTGCTGGAGCGGCTGCGTGGCGAGTTGGCCACCTGGGAGTAGAAGCGCGAGAGCCTGCTGGCATTCTGGCTCCAGCGGTCTCCAGCTGCATGCCGTGGTGGCTATCCCTTGAGAGAAGGGCCTGGCTGTGGAAGTCATTGGGAATGGTGCTCCCTGGTCAGGAGGACCCTTTAGAAGGGGCAGCAGGTCTCCCTAATGTGCACAAGTGAAATAGAACCTTTTAAACACATTTTTAAACACCCCCTTGGGTCTCACCTCAGCCATGTCTTGCACTTTCATTGGCTGTAGCTTGTCACCACACATCACAGCCAAGCACGGCGGGTATCTGATGGGTGTCTACAATGTATGAGCGCCTCCGTCAGGTTGCGTCTTTGAACAGTCCATACACAGTGATCGATTGCCAATTTGCCAGTTCTGATAACACTCTGATCTGTCAAGGATAAAATCCTGTACTGTGGGCTTAGCTAAGCAACCTTTTAAGGGATTGTTAGGGAAACAAGTAGAAAAGTGAACACCTTTACTAATATGATATACTATTACTGAAGAAACCAAATTTGGATCCACAGGAGCTCAGCAACTACAGACCTGTCTCCAATGTACCATTTTTTTCAAAAGTTCTAGAGAAAATAGTCGCCACCCAACTTCAGTTATACTTGGAGACACATAACGTACAGGATAGATTCCAGTCAGGCTTTCGCCAGGGACACAGTACAATACCAGAGTATTGTGATCATGCCCCTGTTGTGCTATCTATGTCCTTACCAGATCTCCCCCAGCCCATAAGACACTGGCGTTTCATTCTACTCTTCTGGCAGAAATTTTTTTTAAATTCATGAGAGAACAAATAACCCTCTTTTTCCAGACCAATTCCACTACTGAAACCTCCAGCTTGATAGTCTGGGATACGCTAAAGGCCTTTCGTAGGGGGCAGATAATTTCTTTTACTGCAAATATGAGGAAAAAGGCAAATGCAGAGTGACATGAGTTAGCCAGTCAGATTAAGGAATTGGATCGGATTTATGCCATGGGCAAAAATCCAGAGTTACATGACAAGCGCATCGAACTCCAGACTAAATTTGACATCCTTTCGACACATTCAGTTGAACGGCAGCTTCTAAAGTGTAAGACCCGATTTTATATCCAAATAAATAGTGACAAATCCGGTAAGATGCTAGCCAACCAGCTGAGGGGTATCCAGGTAAAACGGCATATTACAAGAATTAGGATGGAAAATGGTGTTGACACCTTGGACTATGCTAAAATCAATGATGCTTTCCGGACATTTTACGCTCAGCTTTATGCCTCAGAATTCCCACAAGATAACACTTGCATGGAGAATTTTTAAAATTCTCTGAATATTGCTGTGCTTTCATCTGACAACAAAAGTTGCTTAGATGAACCCGTATCACAGGAGGAAATAGAGGCCGCCATCTCCTCACTGGGAAATCTCCAGGACCAGATGGATTTCCTGTAGAGTTCTTTAAGGTGTTTTCGTCACTGCTGTCGCCTCGTTTGTGCTCATTTTGTTCCGACTCCCTTATGTATGGTAAACTCCCTCCATCTTTTTATGAAGCGTGCATCACTCTTGTCCCGAAAAAATGTAAAGATCCAGTTGAATGCTCATCCTATAGGACGATTTCCTTACTGAATGTTGATGTTAAGATCATGGCTAAAGTCCTGGCCCGCAGACTGGAAAATATTCTACCACTAATCATATCTGAGGATCAAACCGGCTTTGTAAAAAACCGTCACTCCTATTGGAATATTCGTTGAGTACTGGATATATTATATTCCCCTTCAAGTGGGAGTTCTGAGTGTATCCTCAGCTTGGATGCAGAGAAAGCATTCGATTGGGTGGAGTGGAAGTACTTATTTGCAACTTTAGAAAAATTTAATTTTGGATCAAATTTTATCTCTTGGATAAAGCTGTTGTATTTCTGCCCCACTGCTTCAGTTCTTACTAACTCTCTACGGTCACAACCTTTCAAACTTCAACGTGGAACCTATCAGGGATGCCCCCTGAGTCCCTTACTCTTTGATTTGGCTATTGAACCACTGGCTGTCGCACTCAGGAATTGTAGGGACGTTTCAGGAATATGGAGAGGCGGAACTGAGCATAAGATGTCCTTGTACGCAGACGATTTGCTGATCTTTCTTTCAGATTCAGGAACATCCATACCTCCCACACTATCAATACTTTCCCGATTTGGTAGTTTTTCCGGGTATAAATTAAACTTGCATAAAAGCGAGCTTTTTCCCATCGATGCAGGAACATCAGTCTCGTTCTACTCTAATTTCCCATTCAAAATTTCCGAAAAGAAATTTACATACTTAGGTATAACAGTTACAAGGAAGCATAAGTGTCTCTTTAAAGAGAAGTTTCTCACATTGTTTAATGACATAAAACATTCCCTGGAACAATGGTCCCCCTTGGCTACATCCTTGGTCGGAAGAATAAATTTGATTAAAATGAATGTCCTTCCTAAATTTCTGTACCGGTTTCAATCAATACCCACCTTTATCCCTATGTCTTTTTTCGATTCGTTAGATTGATATTTCATCTTATATATGGAAAGGCAAACGGCCCGATTGAATAAAGCTCATCTCCAGAAATCACGGAATTATGGTGGCCTTGCACTGCCCAATTTCCGCTGTTACTACTGGGCTGCAAATATCCGCTGCATCATATCTTAGTTCTATTTTCAGTATAAAGAAATTCGTCCATCCTGGGTGTCAAGCGAATTGGACTTTTTCTGTCCTTGCATACCTCGGATCTTCACTTCCTCTGCCTTCAAATAAGTTAATCTGTAATCCAGTTGTCCTGCATACAGTGAGAATATGGGCTCAGATGAGAAAACATTTTAGTCTAACACATTTCTCTCTTTTGAGTCCAATTATTTCAAACCATCCGTTTCAGCCTTCTTTATCTGACGCAGTGTTTCATGAGTGGCACGGTAGGGGCATTAGGTACTTTAATGATCTGTTTATCAATAATAACTTTGCGTCTTTTCTCCAACAAATTTAACCTTCCAAAAACGCACTTCTTCAGATATTTGCAGATTAGGCACTATCTCCAATCTCAGATTCCATATTTTCCTGTGGCCCCGGTGTCACGCCGGGTGCGGGATTTACGACCCATAGATGCAGCTGTAGGTTTGAGCCCTTCCAGAGGGCATTTATTGGACAGAGAGAACAGGGTAACAGGGCAAACACAGGAGCCAACGTAACGCGAACGTCCACAGACATCGACAAAAACCGTCAGGGGAGACAGGACTAGGGCGGACTAAATACACTGAAAAGTGGACTGCAGACACGAAACAGCTGAGGACGGGAGGATTCGCACGAGGGAAACGAGGGGGCGTGGCACACAGGAGGAGCAGTTTGGCAGGGCTTGACAGAACCCCCCCCCAAAGGCGCGCACACTGGGCGCGCCCAAGAGGAGGGCGAAGACGGGACCGGGGACACGGGACCTGGAAAACAGAAGCAAAACTCAACGGGACACCGGGAACAGGACCGAAACACAGAACAGGCAGACAGGGAACAGGAACGACAACAGCTGGCAGACGACAGGCAGGGAAAGCAGACACAGGGGAAGCAAAACAGGGGAGACAGGAGGAACAGAGGGAACAGGAGGCACAAAGGGACCAGGAGGAACAAAGGGACCAGGAAACCGGGGAGAGACAGGTGGACGAAAGGAAGACACCGGGGGAACAAAACCAGGACAGACAAAACCAGGGGCCGGGGGAACATGGGGAGCCCGAGGGAGCCCACCCCGGCGAGGGGCGGCAGCTGCAGGGGCAGCAGGCGACCGGGAGGCAGGAGCAGGAGGGGACCCCAAAGGGGCCGACGAGGGAGAAGGAGGGACGGGCGAAGGGAACGAGGAGGGAGATGAAGGGGGAACCACGGAAGGCGAGGAGGGAGGAGCAGCCACCGCAGGCGACGGCACAGCCACAGCCGGCGAAGGCGTCGCCGACCGAGGAGGTAGGAGGGGGTGCGCCGCAGGCGACAGACGAGGTGCCGGAGGCCAGAGCACCAGCGATGGAGGAGGCAGCAGCGGGGGGTCCGCAGGCGACCGCCGAGTCGGAGCCGGAGGGACCGCAGGCGCCCCACGAGCCCCCGACCGGGCAACCTGGGCAGGGCGGGCGGGAACCGGCCCCGACGTAGGTGACCCCGCCCTTTCCGGGATCTGGTGATGCGGGGCCACCGCCGGATCTTGCTTCTCGGCGGGCGCAGTGGAATCCCCTCCCCCACAGAGTCCCCGGGGCCCAGCAGGGCCAGCCCAGAGGGGTCCCCAGCGGCGTCGTCACTGGGAACAGGCGACGACACCTGAGCCGGCAGCACGGAGACAGGAACAGTCGCCAGCGCAGGGACAAGCGGCAGCGCCGTGTCAACTCCTGGACGGTTCAGGGTCGCGGCGGCGGCATCGTCCCCGGAAACAGGCGACGATACTGGAGCTGGCTGCACTGGAACAGGCGGAAGCGCCGGCAGCACAGGAACAGGCGGAAGCGCCGGCAGCACGGGAACAGGCGGAAGCGCCGGCAGCACGGGAACAGGCGGCACCGCGGCGTCTTCTCCCGAACGGATCGGGAGATCCGCCATCGGCGCCATCTTCAGGGCGTCACTTCCGCTGAGGAGACGCACACCCCTGGTACGCTGGGGTGTCGCCCGCGAAGAGGAAGACGGAGCCCACGTAGAGCTCGGGGGAGGAGGCGGAGCACCCTGGAAGGACCCCTGCAGTCCGGGTCAGCGGCGCCTGCCGCAGCCAATACTGGGCTTCCCAGACCTCCTCCTCAACCCGCAAGAGGCGGCCCTCCAGCCGCCGCCACTGTTCCGCTGGGGCTCCCGGGGGAATCGACAACAGTTCATCCCCCAACTGGTCGATCACTGGGATCAGCGGGTGGGCTTCCCGGAGGTCAAGGCTCCGGAGCAGCTTCTCGAAGCGGTCCCAAAGGTCTTGCCTGACTGGACCCGAGGAGCTGGTGGCGTCTCTTCGGTCGCCGGGAGCTTGCGGTTCGGAGAGGAGCGGAGGAGGATCAGCCTCCTCCAGCTCAACCCTCCGCTGCCAGAGCCAGGCATCCTGCAGGTAGGGAAGCAGCGCAGGATCCTGGTCACAGCCGCTGGATCGCTTTGTTGGGTCGGTTTTTCTGTCACGCCGGGTGCGGGATTTACGACCCATAGATGCAGCTGTAGGTTTGAGCCCTTCCAGAGGGTGTTTATTGGACGGAGAGAACAGGGTAACAGGGCAAACACAGGAGCCAACGTGACGCGAACGTCCACAGACATTGACAAAAACCGACAGGGGAGACAGGACTAGGGCGGACTAAATACACTGAAACGTGGACTGCAGACACAAAACAGCTGAGGATGGGAGGATTCGCACGAGGGAAACGAGCGGGCGTGGCACACAGGAGGAGCAGTCGGGCAGGGCCTGACACCCAGTTAGCAATATTTCTGATAACTTTCTTACATTGTACCCAGCTAGTAAGGGACTAATATCTCTTATTTATGATAAATTGGCTTGTATGAACTATCCTTCTATCGATAGAATTAAAACGGCTTGGGAGCAGGATCTTGGAGCATCGTTGCCTGAGGACACTTGGGATTCAATACTTAAGCTCGTGAATTCGACGTCTCTTTGTGCCCGACACTGCCTTTTACAATTTAAAGTTGTGCACAGGGTTCATATGTCCAAATCTAGACTATCCCGCATTTATCCTGATTTGGATCCCTGTTGTGATAAATGCGGGAGTGATGATGCTTCCCTTATCCATATGTTCTGGTCATGTTCTGGTCAAAATTATTGGACAGACATATTTCAGACATTATCTTTAATTCTTAGACACTCCGTAAAACCCTCTCCTTTGATTGCCCTGTTTGGCGTCTCTGGTGAGGCCGATGCTCATCTGACAGCAGTGCAGCGCTGCACTTTATCCTTTGCCTCCCTTCTGGCTAGGAGGGGGGTCTTACTTAGGTGGAAGGGGGCTGCTCTACCTACTCACGCTTAATATATGAGGGATCTTATGTCCTGTCTAAGCCTTGAAAAGATTCGCTACTCGATTAGTGACACCAGCAAAGAGTTTTACAACGTGTGGGGACCCTTCCTGAGGCACTTTACAAGCCTTCAGGCTCCGAACCCGACTTCCGTGCTGCCAGCTCAGGTGTTGTCGCCTGTTCCCAGTGACGACGCCGCTGACGCGCCCCCGTCCGTTCCGGGTTGTGACTCCGCTACCGCACCCCCGGTTGTTCCGGGAGATGACGCAGCTGCCGCACCCCCGACGGATCCGGGATTAATTAATTAATTTACCAAAGGTCCACTTCTCTGTTTGTTGTCCCGGCTTGAGGATGGGGTTTGGGGTGTGGGTAGGTTGTGGGGAATAATATTTGCACACTTTGGATTATTACAGAGTTCTTTTAATGCATATGTAATTTTGTTTTGATTCTCTCGTTTTCATTCCATGTAGTGTATGCATCTGTATGTTAAGTTCTCTGTTATTCTTATAGAAGAGATCTGGACGTTGTATACAAATCCAATATGTGCATTCTGTGTAATTTGTTAAAATTTCAATAAAAATTTAACATTTACAATGGAAATTAAATTCTTTTTAGGATAATCAACATTTCACTACAAAAAGACTGAACAGTGAATTTCCATGGAATATACATACAGTGCATCTTAACATCTACATATTATTTCTAATATAGCTTTTTCCATTTGCAGTGTAACTTAGAAATATTATATCAGATTGTTTTTGTATAAATTTGCAGTTGTAACAAGATTTATTTAAAAGTCAGAGGTTATGCAGATTGAGAAAATTTACAATAAAGCATTATTAAAAAGAGATGGATTGCCTACTAAGAAAACTTAGGTAACACTTTAAAAAGCAGATATTCCAGAGCAACAAAATAACAGTAACATAAAAGGCAATGGATATTAAAGATGTTATAGGCTTGAAGTACTCCTTAGAATGTTGTCCAGGCGATCATTATGAAGCAGAAGGTGTGTGGCATCAGCAAAGCCTTGTTTAGTTAAGGCTAGCAAACTGGAGTCCGGAATCTTATTAGAGTTGAAAAAACTCAAGAATAAAAATCCATGGGCCACTTAGCAGGAGTTGCCAAAGCAACAGCGGGGTCGGCTAAAGAGTAAAAGTTATAAAGTGTTTTGGCCATGACAGAGACCTGACCACCATCCAAGAAGTTTGGTCAGAAAACCAAAGAACTCCTTTGTACAAGTGCCAGATTAATTATATCTTATATTAAAATATGTCAGAAGCCAACAACAGATACGTGTCATGCAGAGATCTTTCCCCTATTTACAAATCGTGTATTAGCTAATTCATGTTTTTTTAAATATGTGTAATAGCCGCACTGTTGGTATTTGACTTTTGGCTTCAGCTTCATGGAAACGTTCTATGTAATGTTTCGCATGTAGGGGTAAGAAATTAAATTGAAAATGGGGCCCACGTTATACAACTGATGTATGCCCCGGTAATTCACAGCATCATGTTTTCTATAATTACAATATTGCCTTCAATAGATTGCCATCTAAACCCTGCATGCAAAAGTCTTAATTGAATTGGTACCCAGAACACAGAATGAAAATATTGTCAGCCCTCTCCATGATACAGATCCCAGTGGGTCCAGCGTGAGCCATATTTCATAGCTTATGATCATTTACAAACTAAAATGAATTAGGCAAACTAATATCTGGGTTTTGAGTGGATCTTTGCTGTCACATGCAGAATGTAAGGTGGCCTTCCTATTATAAAGGACAAATCTTTGGCAAAAGATCTGAGGTGATTTAGTGCTGGTGATGGAGTATTGTAACTGCCAGGATTTTTTAAATTAAACCACTGGATATATTATTTTAATTAATGTATTGAGTCTTATTTTTTTAAGTTTTCTTAAAGTTTTCTTTTAAGTTTTCTTTCATCTTTACAAGTTTCGATTTATTACCAAAAAGGGTCTATTCACTCCCTAAGACTTCAAAGCTACATTTTTGCACAACAACCCAAATGAGAGAGTGAAGTATTTAATGGAATTTCACCTCATTCTTGTTTCTCATTACTCCCCTTTTTGTTCTCATACCTGCAAGAGAAAAAGAAAACCCCAGATCATTTTTTGTTTGCCTGGCTTTTAAGATTTGTTGTTATTCTGCCATCTGGAAATCAGCTTGTCCTTTATAATGTATTTTATTCACAAAACGCGTCTGACTCAAACCCACAGAAAGACCACTTTTCTTTCTCTCTGCCCAATTCATCATTTTCTTTTTATACGTAGACTGTTGATGAGGTTAGGCTAATCTGATTAAGTCAAGTCTGTACTCACAGACTTCCCTGTGACATCTCCAAACAATTTTTCCTTTCTTGTTCTTATACACTTTTCATCAAGTCATCCAACTAAAAAGGCTTTTGTATGCAGTTTCCAATGGAGTGTTTTATAAATCCAAGTAGCCCAATAACACAGGATACTAGACAGTGTTTCTTTCCTGCAGTAGTCAGTAGAAGGCTTGGCCAATTACACATTTCCACCAGTACTAGGTAAAAAGCGATGTTGCTTATGTAACCTAAACTTTAAATTATTCAAACCCTTTATTCAGTTTCATGGAGAAATGCTACTACCTAACTAAAAGTTTTGTTGCTGTTTGCAACCTTGTATTTAACAATTTAGTTATATTGAAATAGATATGACTATATATCTATATATCTATATAAATGTATGTATACGTATGTAAAGGTATTTCAAACAATACAATTCATTGCAGCTATGATGAGCATTAGAAATATTCAATTTTTCAGCCTGTGTTAAATGATAAATTTAAATTTATTGTTATTTTATTGTATCTGATGATTTTCAGAATTGTCATTTTAATGTGTATGGATTTACATATTACATATATAGAGGTATTTCAACCATTTGTGTCTACAGCTGAATGTGTGTGTCTTGACATATCACGTGACCACAGAATTGGAGTGTTTGCACATGAAGCGTAACATATATTGAGAGAAATCAGGGACACAGAAAAAAACGTTGTAAGAGACCTGCAAATAACAGACCGAGGTTAGGTACTAGTATTCCCAAATAAAACCATTATTTAGTTAAAAACCAACTAAAATATGTAAAACCATTTACAACATGTCAACATGTATGAGAATGTATTGAAAAAATAATAAAATATTAAAAAATATTAAATAAAATATATTGTATTCAGGAATGAAGAATTTTGTTAAATTTACAGCTGCAAAATAGAACAAAGGTTTGAAATGATACAGTTATGTTAGAGATGCAGTTACATTACACCTAATCCCAGCGCATCCCAACAAAGCAGCATAGAGATGATGATTATGAGCTAATATCTCATTTTAATGGGAAGCTTGCCATCTAAAATGTGAGCTGTGATCTGTTTGTCTATGATCTGACCAATTAAGCAAATATATTTTTCTACCAAATGAAATTCTTCAGCCTGTAAACTGTAATTACATAATAAATAATATACGTTATGTAATAAGCTGACATTGATCATGAAAACAATATTTCATTAACTGTTTTTTTTCCAGAACCTTTTCAGAATTAAATATGTCGTTGGTGTGTCCAGTCTCTGGGTTAATTCAAATAAATTAATAAGATAAGATAAGATAATCCTTTATTAGTCCCACAAGTGGGAAATTTGCATTGTTACGGCAGTACATATAAGAGCAGCAGAGACAATCACACTTACAATAACACAATAACAATAACAGAGACAAAAACAGTAAGTTAAATAGTTACACAGTAAAGCTAGATAAAAATACAGAAATGGGTCAAGTGCTGATGACACTTTCACGACGACACCATTGTCATGTCATGTTTTACATTTTTTGCTGTGCCACCTATAAAATATAAAAGTTTTATTGAGTATTAAGTATACATTTTAGAGGAGTACTATTTAAGCGATTTTGTTTAAGTATTTTGTTTAATTAGACTTACCAACAAACTAAGAATAACACAGGTCTGCAAAAAAAATTTCAGCTGCATGGAATATTTTTGGTAAATTTTATGTGTTTTAGGGTGCTGAATCCAAAAATCTCCATTTCCCTCCATCACGTACAAAACATGAGGAGTTTATATTAAAAAAACACAACAGCGATGAAAAAAATCTATATTTTATTACAATTAACTATGCATAATTTTTCTTATAATTGAAACAAGAAACAAAAAACTATTCCTTCGTGACTCTTTTTGTCTGTGCCCCCCTCCTACTGACCCCCCTCAATTCCTCGCATTTTCTATTTGTATTTCTCTTGAGTCTCGCTCTTAGAAATATTAAATGAATGTAAGAAA
>JAODKN010000069.1:280249-298369 GCA_026774425.1 Petrocephalus zakoni
TTCAGTTTGGAGTTCAGGAGATTGTCTTGACCAGGACCACACCCCTAAATGCATTGAAGCAACTGCCATGTGATTGGATGATTAGATAATTGCATTAATGAGAAATTGAACAGGTGTTCCTAATAATCCTTTAGGTGAGTATATAATTGTATTAGGCTGAGTTGGGGACTCAGTATGATGTGCTTTCATGGGGCCCAAAATCTCAAGCAGCACCAAAATCGTTGGGGACCCTCGCTCTAACAGAAGGACAAAGTGAAAAGAGGCTGTACAGCAGAAATAAAGAGCTTCCGTCTGACAGGTTTGCAGCTTAGCGCACTGACTTAGCCGCCCACATCTATGGAACCACCACGCAATTGGAACACTGTTTTACTGGCCAATATCCTTGCATTTACTTAACTCCAAAAGTTATGAATATAATAATTCTGATTGAGTGTATATGGGGGCATGGTGGTTCAGTGGTTAGCACTGTTGCCTCACATCTCTGAGACCAGCAGTCAAATCTCCGCCCAGGTTCCATGTGTGTGCAGTTTGCATGTTCTCCCCATGTCATTGTGGGGTTTCCTCCAGGTACTCCAATTTCCCCCCACAGTCCAAAAACATGCTGAGGCTGATTGGAGTTCCTAAATTGCCCTTAGGTGTGAATGGTGTGTGAGTGTGCCCTGAGATGGGCTGGCCCCCTGTCCTGGGTTGTTCCCCACCTTATGCCCATAGCTTCCAGGATAGGCTACAGACCCCCCACAACCAAGAAGGATAAGTGGTTTCAGAAAATGGATGGATGGATGAGTGTTTTTTTAATTTCAGCTTTAAAGTGTTGCACCTTTACTGAGAACTATGTTGTGCTTTTGTGGGAATTTTATTTTAATATTTAATACATATACATTTTTACTAAAATGTGTAGGTCTACACCATGTCTCTCTGGGTCCACAAATACCTATACCATTCTATAAAAATGATAAATGACATAATATACACATAATTGTATCAAGTGTAAAGTAAATGATTTGCACAATGCAGTATCAAAGAAAGAAAAATATAAAAATGTAAATATAAATATAAAGATATATAAACGTAAATAATAATCAATCCATTCCAACTGACAATTTAAATATGCAAATTAGCCTGCTCTGTCAATTGTGTCATATCTGAGGAAACCAGAGTTTATTAATATAATAAGATAATCTTTTATGTCGAATGAAATAGGAAAGAACTTATTCAGTGACTTGACTAATCTAAATAATGATTTGCAAGACTGCTGCGGTAAAACACCAGTCTCATGGCAAATTCAATTTCAAAATAATATAATCGGGACAATTACGCAGTGCAAAGATCAACGTGTTTTTTTTATAATTGAACTTCATATTTTGTTTTTTGCATTACAAAAAAATAAATATTGAACATGGAAGTATCGATTACCAATTAATATAAGCTCGCCAGAGGGAAATATACCTGTATTAACAGTGAATTACAAACCAGCGTCATTTTTGTTGTTTAATTGTAAAATATATTGCTGAAAAAAAGTAATAACTCAATGATATAGATGGTATAAACACCACACATTCAACTTTTGTCAATTTTATGCAAAAATATGATTTATTGAGCTACGACCTAAAGAAAAGCAGCAAACAAACCGTTCCATTTCAACAGAACGCGGTACATTTTTTTGTTTTCATCGCAACTCACAAATTAAATCATTGCCTCAAAAATATAAACTAATTTCGAACAGATAAATAAAACTTCTTAATAATGTAAGATAAGCTCTCCGAATATCAACTAAAACATTTTGTCTGTTTTGATCATTATACGATTTATCGAACCACCGACAACATAAGTTACAACCTGTAACTCCGCTGCAGAAAAAGCAAGAAGGAAACATTTAACCTTGGAAATACTTATTACAAGTGCTGCTGGTACCTTTTCACGGCAATTTAACAACAAGAAACTCAATGGTTTTTAAACAAATATATCCCGTAAAACACTCGCATGTCTCAAAAACTTTAAAAGCAAACACAGAACAGGCCTACAATCAAAATACCGTATCGGAAAGTAAAACAAAAATGCTTTTTAAATAATGAATTGTATGAAATATGCAAATGACACGTTTTTAACGTAATATAGGCCTAATAAGAGTTTTACATCCAACATTCCTTCTACTTCAAAGCCGTACTGCGGCAACAGCTGCAGTTATGTTATATAATTTCTCGTTTTGAGATGGGACACGCACTAATCGTAATAGACCGTGCGGGACATTTCGGGTCGTTTTCCGGAAGCGGGCTGCGGGTACGGGCCACCTGACAGGGCACCCGCCCCGGGACTCCCGGCCTGGGTCATGCCGGTGTAAGGAGCGCCGTGGGCCACCAGGATGTTCGGGAGCCGGTGGTAGGCGCCGAAGCTGGGCTGGAAGCTGTGGCAGCAGCTCATAGTGGAGCCGGGCAGTGCGCTCAGGGATGCGGCGCCAGTCATCCCATCGGTCGCTTGCATCTGCTGGTAGTTAATGGGCGCTCCTGCCTCCAGCGCACCTGAATGGGAGAGGGACCACGCGTTACCCACGAAAGGGCTCTGCACGTACTTCGCGCTCTGATGCGCACAGTAACTGTCCGAATAATCCAGGTACGGCTTCCCCGGCAAGTAGGGAACCGGCGGATGCGCGTGTGGCTGCTTTATGCGCCGGCGTCGCCTGTAATTCCCTTTATCGAACATGTCCTCAAAGGCGGGATCCAGAGTCCAGAAATTCCCCTTCCTCTCCCCGATGCCGTCCCGGGGAACTTTTACAAAACATTCGTTCAGGCTCAGGTTGTGCCTGATGCTGTTCTGCCAGCCTTTCTTGTTTTGTTCATAGTATGGGAATTTGCGGATGATAAACTGATAAATTCCATTCAGCGTCAGTTTCTTTTCGTGGCTTTCTTTGATGGCCATGGCGATAAGAGCCACGTATGAATAGGGGGGCTTGTGCAACGGCTCAGCCGCGTCCTTCTCCGCGACGTCCTCCGGACGGCTCTCAGCCGCGGTCCTCACCGGCGCTCCCGGATCCCGGCCATAACCCGTGTGGCCCTGGCCGGCCCGGACACCCACGGCATTCGTCATCTGAGCGTCCTCCATCCTGGGTTCGCACTCCTTAATGATCTCCGGCAGAGCGGGGCAGATGTACAGCCGCTCCCCGAAGTGCCGCTCGGGAAGGCTGCCCAGGTAGTTACCTCGACAACTCCACCCCCCGGAGCGGAGCAAAGGTGCGGCACCTTTTAATGTATTTCTTTTTGCTTTCAAGTCTCAGAGGATCAAAAGTTTTGAACAAATCAGTTTAAGTTCGCGCGAAGGTCACAGACGTGTTTTGGCCTGACACAAATGTAGATTGTAATGGGCCATCAAAACCTTTCACATACATCATACGGGTCCATCTGAAACAATTATAAGAAAAAATGTACGGTCTCCAAGTGTAATATTATATATTTGTACATATATATATATTAATATTTCTGAATTAAATAAGAAATTGATTGGTCAGTTTCTCAAGTTATAGTCAAGAAATTAATATAAAAGTAATTGATATACGTCAGGTATTTCTATATCGTACAGTCTTTCATCCCAAATTATGTTAAATACAAAGCGACTGATCAAAGCAGTCTGAATCTTAGAAACAAGAAGTATCCAGATGCAGCCTTTATGTTCCATGCGAAAATATGCCGGTTTATTGCAGGGCGCGCGCACACACACACACCCTTGCTCAGTTTGCCTTATATAGGCTGCATAAACTGTAAAGATATTGCGTATTGTGATTTTGTGAAACAAATAAAAAAGCTTTAAATGCCCAGTTATAGCGCGTAACATGAGGTCACAAACGTTTTCTTTTAGCCAGGATGGGGCTTTTGCCACAATCAGTTTATATAGATAACGTTCCTCCTGCCATCGGTAACCCGAGTACCTGGAAGCGGTACAGAGCCCATGCGGGCCACCATACTGTACAGGTAAGCGCAAGGCGAGCCACTGCAGAAGGCAAGAGTTAGTGATCGGCTGGCCTTCGCAGACAGGGCGCCTCTATCGGGGGAGCAGCGGCAAAAGTAACGCACCTTACTGTCCTTTGGTGCTTGCTTGGAAGCCAAAAATGATCAAAGCATCTGAAATCTGATTTTTAAGCAAATATGAATTAATATTGTGTATTAATGATCTTTATTAACCTTTTGACTTTTGTTTTTTTTTCTTATTTCCCCACATGAAATTCTAAATCGAGCTCATGTCCCAACCGAAGACCTGTTAATGAAATTAATCGTGCACGTGCGCAATAGCCCTCCTCCTGTAGTGGCATCCGTC
Organism: Petrocephalus zakoni; assembly: GCA_026774425.1. Classification (NCBI taxonomy): domain Eukaryota; kingdom Metazoa; phylum Chordata; class Actinopteri; order Osteoglossiformes; family Mormyridae; genus Petrocephalus; species Petrocephalus zakoni. The sequence continues at coordinate 284,552 of JAODKN010000069.1, forward strand.
TGCTTGCTTTGAATAGGATGGGATGGCTACAATTTCGTGCCCGTTTGCGCTCAGCAATTTTTGGAAGAGTATACGAAGACATGCTATGGTGCGTTTTAATTGTTGTATTGGTAAACACCCTCCGTTTGAGAATGTGTTCAAAAATTCAACGACTGCAGGTGGGATGTGAACGCAGTTTTCGTTCAACCTATTAGTTAATATTAATATTGTGGGCATAATACAAAAACATGATAATGGAGGAAACTGGGTTAAAATGGAAGCAATCAGTCGCAGCCACCCTGCCAGGCCTTCACTTTATCTACTATAGTATATACTATATATACTATTCTGTCGGAGCAAGGGGCAAAGGGCTTTGTAGACAGATTTTTCCTTTTGATCCTTTTATGATGTTTTCTTTTTACCAAGCAATGTTTGGCATCACATGAATAGAGGTCACCTTTTCCATCTCTTCACACGTCCATGTATCATATGGATTTGCTTAAATAACAAAAACAGGCCACAATTAAATGCAGTCAAAGCTGTAGATATGACATGCAATTGAGCTTCAAAATGACGTATGAACAGCATCAATGGCAGCAACAATTTTAAACATCATAGACAAACATAATATAGATATTTCCTAATTGTACTCAGAATTATGTGTCATATGTAGCACTCTATAGGTATTTCACAGCTCTGTAAATGCTTCTGGATCTGTATTTGACCATCATCTTCAAGGTTATTCTTGGTTGTGCTTTAAATAGTTAAACATTTATTCAACTGACATGCCATCCAAGTCAAAGCACCAACAATTTGAAAAACTGAGGGCTTTTTGGTTTAGCTGCTTGATAACTACATAGCTTGTTGGAGTTCATAATGCAGTACCTCTCATGGAGAGTGGAAAATGTATTATTTTTCTTAATCAATGCACAGAGAACTAGTTAGTGTGTAGAGGTGTTAAAATCAGTATTGGTTGGTTACAAAAGGAAGTAATAATTTAAACTTAAGGACAGTGAAAAAGGAACTAAACTTTATTCTTGCACAGCTGAATTTAAAGCTATTTTTCAGATCATCAATTTTGGTGATGTTTGTAGTACAGGAAAAAGTGAATAAACTATAAAGTCCACCAGTGACACTAGCAAAAATGAAAAAAGGCTTCCTTACAAAATGGGACACATAAACGGTTTTGTCTTGTAACCATTACCATTCTATAATTTTTCATCAAAACCTATATTATGATAAATTCATGCTTTTTGCTATTTGGAAAGAGACTCAAGGCAACAAGAAAGTTAAAATGAGATCATTTGAAATGAAATGAAATAATCATCAAAGCGTCTGACAACTTATAGACAATTCAATAAAATTCACATAAACCATCACAAACTTCTTCAAAAGACTTTTTCTGTCCTGTTCAACCAAAATTATTGTATAGGGACATTTGCAGGATCAGTCAATCTGAAGCTGCCTTCCTGTAGCACAGATAAGGGAAAGTACATTGAAAACATGATCATTTATACGCGTCATGAACATGATGTAAACTTTCTCCCATTAAATTAGCACCAGGAAGAAAAGCCCTGTTCAGCCACTGTTTCGGCATCAGATCAAATGCCTTTTTCTATCAGATCTAAGTAAAAAAATGCAAGAATCTCTCTCCCAGTAAGCAGCATATTTGAAGATGTTTTCACAAGCCCATCACTTATCAGGTCTATATAAACTATGAGTAAAGTCACAGAGGAGATGTTTAAGTAATACACATGGATGGCTTCAGTGGAATAATAAATGGATGCTGTATCAATATGGAAAATGTGATTGATTTTTATTGTGTAAAAGAATCTCGAGACTACAGTAATAATCTGAGTCTTAGCATCTGAAATTCATGAAACACGGAGAACCTCAATCATGTAGTCACCATATATGCAACCACTGATCCAATAACACCCATTTACAGCTTGCAAAGCAGGTTTCAGTTTGCCTACTACCTTCAAACTTGAGTGCTCTTGCCAAAATAGTGTCTGAACTGAGTAAACTAACATAAAATGCAGAAGTGCATTATGCGTAAAGGGTTTCATTCCAGTATTATGTTAAAAAAAGATAAACATGAGATTGTGGTTAAGGTTGAAGAAATGGTTATTCACAGAACATGTGAACACAAACATAAACCCAAAAGAAATGTTTCACAACAGAATATGTAAGCTGACATAGCAGTTACACTTAGAAGTGTCATCTTTTCTCAGAGTGTTGTACATTTTCCTTGACAAAAAAAATTAAAAATCCACACAGATTATCCAAGAAAAACAGGGACCTTTAGCATAGTTTTAAATACAGAGCAGGAGCAACTAGCCTGCACCCTGGGACACACTGTGTTTGGCATTAACAAACCAGTCTCCCTGTAAGACGCACATAGAGACAGCCCCCACAGTCAGGGCCCCAGTGTGAGCAGCAGCCTGGAGGTGGGCCGTGCAAAACGCCTGCATTCCAGAGCTGCACTGCCAGCACAGCTGACATTCAAGTATCTCTCCTTATCCAATTGCTCCTACTAATGGAACAATTCCTGCCAAATACGAAAAGGACTAAAGCACAAGAGCTGGTCTTGTATTTTGAAATTATGAGGACACGTGTTTGAGGACGATGAAGGTGATACCTGCCGAACAGTCCAGCAGACCTTGGGCCACCTTGTCAAGCAAGGACAACCATTACTTCCACAGACAGTTCCATAAAACTGCAACATAAACTGTGCCAAGTAATTTAAAAAACTAATAAAAATAAATATAAATGACTAGAAATAATACACTACACAAAATGCACCACCACATTTGAGCATGAAGTATTTTACACCTTCTGAGTATTTTCCGACAGCTTGCTCTCCAAGTCCTCTGAATGGCTTGCAGTGATCTATTAGGTTCATAGATCTTACTAAACTGAAAAATGTACAAATGTACACTTCTGTAGAGGGGAGGAGTCCCAGCTTAGGAATTATGAAGGACACCTTAAAGATCAGTGCCATGGTGAAGATCAGGGTGAGTGGCAAGTAGCTCTGGGCCTCTGCACTCATCTCCAGGTGTGGTAGCAGTACAGGGAGACAAATACAAGGTTGGCCGTCAAGCTAGCGCCCAGAAGACCCAACCAGAGACAGTAGCGCAGAATACCTGGAACAAACAGGACACAAAGCTTCAGCAATTAATATATATAGGACATTAATGTCACACACAAGTGGTTTCAGCCCTAACACCAAAATTCTGTACACGTCTGTTGAGTACATCATTTCAGATTCAAAATGCCATGATAAAATCAAATTCAAGCAATCTTCATCAGTCAAAGGCAATACCCTCCCCTCTGTTAGGGTTGATACCAACATCTAATTGTTCATAAAGCGTTCGTAGAGGGAAAATACCATATTTATCAATGTTCAAGTAAGGATCGCCTGTTTGGAAAAAAAAGAACAGATCTTACACATGCTCTGGACCATGTGTAGTGTGTGTAAATAATAAAAAGCATGAAATTTGAATGCCATTCGCACAAAACTATCGATAGCTGGAGAAAAGCTGGACTTTTTAGAGATCTTGGAAAACCTTGGCGAGATCTCACAAAAGTCCATAATTTTTCTTTTTTGACCCCCCAACCACTAATTTTATTTTCCCCTCCATGTCCCTTCCAGGGCTCTGTAGTTAGAAGTACCCTGATCTTCACTTCTTTGAAGATTTTTTCCTTTTTTTTTTTTTTTTTTACTTTTGACACTTTGTGGCAGATCCTGGGCATGTGTGGCAGCACATCCTTTATGGTAAGATTTGGGGTGTTCGGTGTGGATTATGGTAATGAACTGACAATGTGTAAGCTTTACGCTTGACAATTTACAACCAATTGGTATTTATAAACCTACGCATTTGGTTTGTAAATGTGAAGTAAGATTTTAATAAAATCACCTTTCACGCTCAAATATGTGTTAATTTACAAATGTTTCATTAATGAGACCCAGTGTAAATTGCTTGGCAGACAAGTTGATCTTATGTTTGACTATGTTTCTACATTGTGATCTAATGTAATTCAGGTTAAAGTGACATGGTTAAGCCCAGCTCGTTGGTCCCTCAGATGCCTCCATTTGACGCTCCCACTAACCCTTCAGTGCTGCTCTGCTTTCTGTGCTTCTTCCAGTCGTCGTATCCACCAGGCAGCTAGATGAGTCTGAGGAGCCGTTCTTCTTCTTCTCTTCTACATCCTCGAACACACTGCTATCTTCTAGAAGGGAACCCAGGTCTGGAACAGACACTGACTTGTCATTCACAGGTTGATACGGACGTAAATACTGACACCATTTGCATTTCATTAAGCACTCAAATATTGGGCATTTTGCAGACTCTGTCTACAATGATCTGTTAGTTATCCTCTGGTTCTCCCACCCACCCCCCATCTATGGAAAAACAACTTCCAAAGCCCTCAGAAACTCAGCACCCTTTCAGATGCTTACAAAGTTTGAAAGGAACCATAGCAGTCCGTGTGCTCCTACAAATGGAATCCTGAAGTTAAAACCCACTAATTTTTGAACCAATCATAAAGAATATCATTCTTCACATTCACTTGTGTATTTAAAAGCTGTAATAATTCCTTGTAACTGAATACTGCCTGAGCCTGCATCTTAAATATGTAGATAAACAAATGTGTTATGCGAGTGCTGCTATACTGAGAGAGAGTTCCTTCTCTCTGTCGAGTCAGATGTGGGTGTCTTGTTTGGCCCTGTGTTACTGAAAACACCAGGGAGACGGCTCTCAGCTAACAGGCTTCTCTTTGATGCTTAACTCCTTCCAAATTCACGTCTAGACCTCAGATAGTCTGATCACCAAAGGTACAGGGTGGGGTTATTATAACTTATTAGTGGGGCTGAGTGTGGCTTAGTCGGTTAAACTCTGTGCCTGTGATTGGAAGGTCACCAGTTCAAGCCCAGCCTCAGCACATCTGTGGGTTCGTGAGCAAGGCCCTTACCCCCCAGCTCCCTGGTCACTGCTCTTGTGGCTGCCCTTCATGGCCAAGCTTGCTCTCATGGTGAGCAAGGTTGGGGGAGGTGAAAAAAATAGTCCCACGGGGATAAATAAAGTATCAAATGTTGTCATTATTATTGGCAGACGACCACCTGAGCTAAATGACGTTAAGTATAGCAGTCATACACAAAGGTAAAATAAGTTGTTCCTTCACTTTGCATAAAAGCAATCAGAGTGTTTGTTGTCTCAATAGAGCTAGTCACAATAACCAGGGAAAGTGAAGGAAAATTTTAGACAGATTGTTAAAGCTGATTTACTGTTCGTTTTTATGCCCACTGGACGATTAGCTCTGCCCCCTATACACATTAACCCTTTCTCAAAACGTAGCAATAGGCACGGAAATAACCATGGAAACTGAGAATGATGAGTCCAATGATACAGAGTTAAAAAGCCATACAGAGTACAAGCTGCACAGCTGGCCTAAAGAAACGGGACCAAAGCCAAGTCCATTTCAAATCATGCAAGATGCAACACTAAATCAGTGACGAAATATGTGCATGTGATGTAATTTGGACTGTGGGCTACACAGAAACACACAGTAGGACAAGAGCTCCAAACAAAACTGAGTTGGCCCCCAAATGAAAAAGTGATGCGAACCAAATTAAGGCTTGTCCTCAAAAACATTTCTTGAGTAAGGCAGTTACCGCCTAACAAAACACAAGAAGCCGCTACAGGCTCATGTAGTCGCTCCTGCATACCGTGGTTGTTGGGAGGGAAGGCCAAAGATTCTGGGCCAAAAATGGAGCTGTGAAAGGGGCCGGGGTCCAGCAAGCAGCGAGACGCAGGCGCAGAGCCAGGCTCCGTAGGACAAGAGAAGAGCTGCAGCTTCTTGCCGCCCAGGTGTAGCCTAGCTGGGCTGATGATGGGACGACGGTGGCGGGCCGAGCTGGATGTGGAGGTCACCGACCCCGCCACCGAGGGGGCCGGAGAGGGCCCGGGGGAAGAAGGTCTGCTCCCAGACTTTAAGGAGAAGTAGTCTGCACAGGGGGAGACAGCCACACCTGATCATAACAAACAGCTGAACTTCAACAAATCACTATCATCACAGGCTACATTTTTGTTGCAATGACGCAGTAGTAGAGGCCAAAAATGTTACCAAGATAAAAAATTTCTATCGGTCATTCCCCATTTTCACAGCTGTGTCTGTGCTTGTTACTGCCGATCCTGACAAGTAGTCACAGAGAAAGTGACATCATTTTGTGATACAAAGTGTGTTTGGCCTAAAATCATATCGGAACCGCATTGAGCATTTGGCATACATGTATTGCTATCTAGGGAAACTATATCACAATAATTAGCATTGCTGTTTCATTGCCCAGCCTCACACAGTAGCTATTTCGGAATGTTGAAGTATTTTCCAATCTTCAGAATTCTCCTTATATTAATACCTTGTAACTGATACATGAACAGTTGTTTTCAGTTACCTGATGCCAGAGAATCTTTACACAGCGAAGGTTGCCGGCTACCACTGAACAGCTGACCTGAATCTGAAAGAAAACCAGAGAGACCATTTGTCCATTTCACATGTCTCTGAAACCTGCAGTCAACTTCCTGTACCCAGTAGCACAGCAGTTAATGACGTACTATAGCTGTAGCTCAGGTTTAAATTTCCAGCTCTACATTGTGTGACATGCACTTCATTTATGTGAATAAACAGACGGGGGGGGGGGGAGATACGCTTAGAGTTGCATATCACCACATCGCAATGTACTCGCACATGTGCAGCTGTTAATGTGCATGCGCCATATAATCACAAGTACATAGCGATGTGATATTGTGCAGCTCTAAGCGTTTGTCTTTTTTTGTCTATTTACGACCAGACACTCTCTAAAGAGGCTGAAATCTAGAGTGGCAAAAGTAGATCTTAAAACTTAAAAAAAATCTAGAATATTTATCCCAGCAAGTTAGTAAATCATGCACTATGATCTAACAATGTACCACACTGTTATGTCTAACTTTACTAGGCAGTTTTTCCAAACTCACTAAAATTAAGCCATTAACCTTTGTTTCTAGTAGCATGATGAGAATTTATTCCAAAACATCATAGTCTGGGGTAGGAGACAAAAACACCTTAATACCACCAGTCTCAACATGAGCTATGGTCAGATGTGTATAATGCTGTCCATACATTTGATTCCCATAAACTGAAATTCCCAAATCCCTTGCTGCCTGTTTGTCAGACCATCTAGATTACTACTTCTACAAAAAGAATATGACAATCAAGGTAAAGATAAACAGAAAAACGAATATGTCGGCAACAAATACAGCTGTGTTCAGTCACTAGTGTCTGTTAGAGTTTAAGTCTTTCTTAATGGTAGAGAAGAAAACTGGTGCAACCCGAACATCTGTCAGGCTGGCCAGACGAACACCAGGTGGAGGTTTAAGTCATAACAAATGTGAACGCGACACTTGTGAGGCTGCAGTTGGTGCACAACAGTTATTTAGGCAGCAAGACACCACTCCCCAGACACCCCACACCCTTCACAAATCCCACTCCTTAATCCCAAGGTTTGAACATCCTACAAGGAACAATGCCTGTCCATTCTGGGTGAAGGCACACCACCCCCCACAAGCTGCAAAGTGGCTCCTGCTATCCCAGCATGTCTTGGGCTACAGCGGCATACAGAGCAGCTGCCAGCTGAGCGTGCCATCGGGAAAGGGGAGGAAGTAAAGGTTAGCATCTACCCTGCAGAATAATCACAACATCAGCTTCTTCAGTTAAATGTGTCAAAGAATCTAACAAAAAATGCAATGCACAATGGTTAATTAAAAACTTTTGCGGATTGTCAATATATACCAAACACCTCGCTGATTGCATTCTGTCAAACAGTATTAGCAATTTCCAGATGCCAAATGCCATTGTCAAATATCAGCATCTGACACAATCCAGGATATTAATGTGAAAATGCTTATTATTATACTGAAGTGTTCGCCAGTGTACACTCCTGGGCAAAAAAAAAAAAAAAGTTTAAAAAAATCAGGGCCAAACCCAAAACTGCAGAACATTACACTTTCAATGGTCTCATATGCAAATAGCCAGAAGACATGTTAGAAAATTTTGAACACTTATAATATTCAAACTGACATTAAATTTTTTCATGATTTTATCTTTGTGTACAAGAAGTAGGGACGTGTGGTCAGGGGAGGCAGCTGAGGCCAAGTAAAAGACAAAATATGATAAAATAAAATTTATATTATTAATTTAATTAATTATATATATATAATAAAATGAAAATTAGATAGATTTGAGCATTTCCTGTTCAGATAGAGAGGAACTGTGTGAGGAGCGGCCGCAGGGGGTGGAGCCTCATCTCCCAGCGCGCGACCCCCCACTAACTGCGCTGAGCGCGTACTTAAGCTCTCACTGTATGCCACCAATAGCTAGTACCTCTGCCTCATTGAAGGGGGCGTGCATGAGAACACAGGATTATTATTGCCAGGACACTAAAAATTAAGTTCACTATAGCACTCCGTATTATTATTTTTTTTTTATTTTTGTTCTGAATGAGCCAGTGCCTCACTTGCCACAAACATCACTGCACATCACTGACAAGAAGACTAAGTAAGTGAACACTGCAGCAGCACAGTGGCGAGCAAATGGTGGCACAGGTCTCCTGCTCTGTATCTTCTCCTGAATTCAGAAACAAAACATCCAGGAGCGATTCTGCCTATGAGGAATACTGGGTCCTGGCTATGAGGAAGATCAGGCACCAGCAAACAGCAAGCTGACAGCGCCAAGGGTGCCCCTGTCCTGTCACCCGACTTGAGCTGGCTGAATTCCACTTCTGGGTGCGGCACTGCCAGTTTCGACAGGCCAGTTCAGCTCTCTGCAGATGCACAGCCACTGGCCCATGCACAGCTCCCACAATGCATTTCAGCAGTGGTTCCACATGAGAGGCAGCCTAACCTCACCTTACCTCAGCAAACTTGGCTCATGGCCTGCAGCCCTGACAGAGCGGTGGCACATGCCTTTGGAGCAAAGGAGATGGTTCTTATGCAAAAATGGCCAATAAGCATTTTATTCTCACTTTCAGAAAATGCCAATCAACACATTTTGCTAACACTGACCAGCACCATTCAGGTTGGGACATGTCCCCGTTAGCCCAGGTTGGTACCAAACCCATATCATGCCTCAGAACATGCTAACTAGGAGCTCATCCATCAAGCTGCAATCCGTCCATCAGCTCCTGTCATTTTAGTACTACATTCCAGAGAATGTCAAGGTTCTAACAGAGGGCATCTAAGCTTTGCGAGAACAGCTTTCATATAACCGTCACCCGAGAGGAGCAGGGAGGGCGGAGCCAGTGCAGAGACTCATCCGAGCGCAGGTATATACCCGAGAGGAGCAGAGAGGGCGAAGCCAGTGCAGAGACTCATCCGAACGCAGGTATATACCCGAGAGGAGCAGAGAGGGCGGAGCCAATGCAGAGACTCACCCATGCGGGCGAGGGTGGGCATGGTGCCCAGGGACAGGGCTCTACTCAGGCGGCCCGGCAGAGAGGAGGGGGAGGCCCGACGACCCCGCTGCTGTCGGCTGAGCAAGTGCAACAGATTGGGTGGCGGTGAGGGTGCAAAGGAGGGTGAGGCTCCCGACAGGGGCGTCGCCATCACCGCATCGTGCTCATGGTAGCAGGAGCCCAAAGAGCTGTCAGACAGATACCTAAAACAGAAGAGCAGAATTGTCACTGGACTGAAGCCCTGCGTACACACTCTGCTGTCACACAGCAGGGGGGCGGACGTGAGACCAGATTAAATGCTCCAGCCAGCTGCAAGGAGCTTAACAAAAGACCATCACCACTACTGATATGCACCCCAATACGTGGGGCTGCTTTTTTTGCCTTGACTCATATTGGTTCATTTGTATGCCAATTCCCAGGACTAATCAATTAATGTCACTAATAAAAATGTACTACACACCTTGTAACTTCCCATAAATGATTCTGTGGAGGTATACATTTGTTTACAACTTTTTAATTTGGTTAACCAACATACCAAAATCTCAGAAACTTGGACAACGAAAAAAAAATAATTATGCTCAGTTAAAATAAAAGAGCTATTAAGAGCAATTTATTGAAGCTTTAACATTAAAAATATTGAAGTTGGAATTAAAAACAACAAACAACAACAATAATGACCCTTCTAACATCCTCATGCACCTTCACTTAGCTCTGGACCTGAAATAGTGATGTATGGGCAATTATACGATATTCTCACCTTTGTATTTTTGTTTGAAAAGCATTACAAATACATGTGGATCAAAAAGCAACTGCAGTAACCCTCCTCATAGAGGGCACACTTTAGAAAAGAAAAAAGGGGAATTAAGGCGTTGCATTGATTGAAATACTCATCCTTCAACTTGCAGGTGTGTAACAACAAGCAAACTGATGTTTATCTGCCACTGAAATTAAAGTGCTCAAAAAAAATTCATTCTACCTACACAGCTGAATAATGTAAAATCTAGCTTTACTAAATTTCTTAGGACTTCAGGATGAAAGCACAGGTAATATAACAAGGACTGACTGCCATTTAAGAATAGCATACATACACACACATTTGAATATTGCACAGTTTATTTAACTGATTCAAATGACAGTTATGGAACAATATTCCATTTACAAAATTACATCACATGACAAAGTCCAAGAGGGCAACTTAAGATGCAGTACCCAAATTAGCAAGTAATTCATACATTTACTGAAAACACTGTCCCAATAGAAGTCCAATCTTAAACAATCGTTTTAATTCAGTATATTTTAAACTCCAAAATTTGAGAATGATTTAGCTGAACAAAAAAAAAAAAGATTACACAAGTTTGAAGGTACTGGATCTTAGCGTTTTAATCAAGTTAAATAAATTGTAAGAAATACCAATACTAAATATTCCAATAGTTAAACAAGAAATGACAGCAAAATTATACATGTAAATGGAACAATGGAGAATATCTTAAAGCTTTAGGAATAACAATTTTAGCCTGTAGCATTTGCTATGATTCTCCTTAAATCGGTCGCATCAAACAAATCCATATTCATGCAGAACACACCTAAGTACCTGAAGAGTTTAACAGTTTTTGGTATTGTACATGTATATGTACAGTTGGTACACGCTAAAGAACCAATGACTGTGCTGTATTAGCATGATGGCTTATAAGCGCACACAAAAATCAGGTAAAGGCAGGTGGCATACAGTTCCAGGCGAGATGAAGCCAAAGCTGACGGCAGCTTTGAAAATGACACTCTAGCAAAAGAACTTTCTGCTGCCCTCTTCTGGATAGGAGGGTGGTAGTAAATGGATAACTTTGGGTGCTGAATTTACAGTAAGTGACCAAACGAACCAAAAGGGGGTAAATGATTAAGCTACAGGACAGAACAACAGATTTTACACTTTTAGATTTCACAAATCTTCGTCTCCAACTACTATGGAAAATGCAGTCAACCAGCTAATGTTAACTGTCAGGCTCCTCGCTGGCAAAATACAAAGCTTACATATCAAAACACAGTGGACAATACAGTCAACAGTTTATGTAAAATTCACATTTATCATACTGCTACAATATTTTAATACATGTCTCTAAGTCTACACTTACAATCCTAGAAGACAATCTTAACCTGACAGATTAAATGATCAAATATTTGTTCCTTGAAAAATCTGATCAGAAATAAAATAGTGTTCAGAAAGAATGCTTATAAAACTGGTAAAATATTAGGACAGGTTGCCAGTCATGTCACCAGTCATCCTGGTTTTGCCAGGAAAGTAGCAGTACCTCTCTCATTCACATTTTTCCCAGAAGACTATGGTTATGTTTCAGAACCTGTTTAAATGGCACATGCAGTTGCAAATTATAATACTCACATACAGACATGCTCCAACACAAAAACTACCACCCTATAAATAAACCTGCTTAAAAGAAAAAACAAGAATCGACCATAATTTTATAACAATTTAGGTCATAATACAGTGACAGGATTATAAAGTAGTGTGATCTTGTTTTTTTTTTTCTGTAAAAAATGTTCATCAGCAATGTTGAGCCTAACAACCAGGCTCAATCTCTGTGCTAACATAAGGCAGCATATAACAATTAGATTACACTTAAGGCCATGTTTAGTGATTTATAAACACATTCATAAATAATGCATTCATAAAGCATTATAAACAAGGCCATAAATATTTAGAAAAAGGCATAACATAGCCACGTGTATTATGCATTATGAATTCTTTATGAAATTCATCATGTAATGCACTATAAACATCATCACGATGCATTATAATGGCCTGTATAAGCATTAAGGATGCTTTCTAATGCATTATAAAGGTATCTATAGTTATGTTTATAAGACTATAAATGTGTTACAATGAATTGTAAGAACAGTTATTAGGCTTCATGGAAAGTGTTACTGTATTTTTTCCCCTAAATTGGTACGAATACTTCCTTCATCACAGCCATGCTTCAAAATGGGGGCAGAGTGTGGCTCAGTGGGTTAAGCGGAAGGTTGCCGGTTCAAGCACGTCTCAGCACATCTGTGGGCCCTTGAGCAAGGCCCTTAACCCCCAGCTTTCTGGGTGCCACATGAGGTGGCTGTCCTTCACAGCCAAGCTTACTCTTAAGGAGAGCAAGGTTGGGGGAGGTGAGAAGAGAATTTCCCCATGGGGATCAATAAAGTATCAATTAAATGCAACTGTAGTGTCAATCTGGAATTAATCAACCCAATTATTTACAGTTAAACATGTTACTTAGTGTTAAACATTAGTGAATATTTCTTTTCCACAGGTGTAGATTGTGTAGTGTTGATAAACTCACAGTGAAATGTGAGTAACCTCATTTAACCATAAATGCATTAAAGCTGCCGTTTTCAGAGTGGAGTACACAAACTGTTCCTGGCCAAAATGGTGTCATTGCTCAGTTAAACTGCCCCAAACAGACTGAATGCTAACTGCACTCTTAAGTTGTAAACAAACAGCATTCTTTCAGTTTCATTTTAAAATAGTCACGGGCATCATAAACAAATCTCAGGCATTGTTGCATAGTATTATGTACTGAAGGACATATAACCAGATAAAATCACCACGACTGACCACTGATAAGAGCTAAACAGAACCACAGGATGCAACCAAGTGAAACACAATTAGATTTTGGATCTGTAATGACCTTAACGCAAAAAAAAGCCACGTCATAACCAGAATAGTCCTTAAACTCTACAACACTACAACCAAGACAATGAACTAAAGTTAAAGTATCATTGCACATACTTCCGCCAGAACTGGTGGACCATTTAAACAGGTCTTTCAAAAATGTTTCAAAAGTTTGACCTTTTCATTCCAACACATTCTTCTAATTTGACTGTACTATACCTGTTGATTACAGTGAAAGGCAGCATTTTTTAAAATTAAAAAACAAGAGGTATCTGATATTTAAAAGATGTGTGAAATGTGCTCTTAAAGTCTAAAAAATAATACTAAATAGGCAGTACAAAGGCTTGCACAGCTTTTCAGCTGGTCACTTATTTTAAAAGTGGTATAGAGACAAACACTCATTCCCAGTTTGTTTGCCGACTGCATTACTGCAACCAGACCATGCGTAAACTTTGAAAATATTTCTTACAGTGTTAAAAAAGTATTCAGTGATTGCAAGTGTTATTGTGTTATATGGCACCACAAACATTTACAATAATGATTATAACAACTTATTAATGAAATAAATGCTGGATTAGTCTGTTAATACAAGCAAAGGGGTGGGGAGTTAACTGGGGAAGCCATATTCAAGAGAAACTCTGAAATGTCATGAGGGAAAAAAACCCACACACACACACACACA
>JAODKN010000069.1:298469-318035 GCA_026774425.1 Petrocephalus zakoni
AGTTAACTGGGGAAGCCATATTCAAGAGAAACTCTGAAATGTCATGAGGGAAAAAAACCCACACACACACACACACACACACACACACACAAACTCCTAGGCCATACAGTCTTTTGCATGGTGTTTAAGTGTCACTGTTCGAATTCTGACCTTCGAGCCCTGGCTCTCCTCTCGCCGGTAGCCTTGCGTGTGGCCACGGCGGCTGCGAAGCCCACCAAGCAGCACAGGGCTGTGGTGCTCAGCTTGATCGCATCAAGCCAGCCCGGACTGTCCGGCTTCAGATAGTTCTCCAGCAGGTACAGGCCCAGGACCAGGAACCACAGCAGCGAGGCCACAGCATCGATACGCCGCAGCCTTCGGCAGCAAGGACAAATTACACGTAATTATAGCAATATGTAACATGCAGACAAAATTAAAATTATATGCAGAGCAAAGGTAGGAATGCCAAGCCGTAACTTTTGGGTATTAGTCACAGCATGATTTGAATTACTACCATAAGCATTTACAATGGAAATGTTACTTTTGATTCTACTGTGCAAACAAACACATTACTTATAGTTCTATAGCCTATATACATCACTTATAGTTCTATTCTTATTGGTAGAAGTGCGTCACCTGATGGGGCCGGCGAGGAAAACACTGCTGACACAGGTCAGCAGGCCTAGGGAGACCAGCACCATCTGATGGTCACTGCCATAGTCCCAGGCCACCTGGGCCTTCTCCAGGGCATCACCTGGCACCAGGCCCAGCAGCTCCCGCCACAGCCCCCCCGCCTCGCCGCCACTGGAGCCTGACACGTTTTCGCGGATCGGGCCAGGCCCGGGCGAGACCACCCCGCTGCTCTGCGTCTGTAAGGGGCTCACAGGGGCCAGAGACGGGCTCTGCCCGTACAGCGCCACCAGCACCAGGAACACACCAGTTAGGAAGGCCAGGAAGCGGAGCAAGATCACCCGTGCTGGCGGAGAGACGGAGTGGGCGGCCTGGACAACAGAAGAACGGCATACTAAATTAATTCTCCTGCCTGTGTGGAACGGTATTCCTGTCAATATCAAGTGAGCAAGAAGCTTAAAGCTCATACATAATGGCACAGAATACCCCAGTACGAGATGCCAAAGAATAAGACATATCAATCATTCAACCACAAATGTATGTTTCACTTAGAGATATAAGCACACCTCTCTTAGGCAGCTAGTCCTCCATCTTGTGATATTACCAATTTCTTCAACTGCCGTAACAGTTGCTTTTAACATGTTTGTATAGTTCTTATGTTCTTATGAAATGTGTAGAACTGACAATGTAAATAAATCCGGCAGTGTAAACTAGTTATACAGTTACCAAGATATTGTAGGTCAATTTGGTTTCCCACAGAACAGAACGCCTGTCAGTGCACAGGCAGTGACACATCAAATCTGGCTCTCCTACGAGAAGCACACGGCTGAGATGGAAGCCCCCGGTTGGCGGAGCCCCTGGCTAGCCGAGCTCACCTGCACACAGCCGAGCTGAGCATCGCGGCCACGCCGCAGCTGGTGGCTGAAGAGCAGCGCACGCAGCTGTCGGTTCTGGTGCTTGATGTAGTATTCCACGGCGGTCTGGCAGGGTCGACACAGCTTGTAAGTCTGCTCCAGGTGGTGCCGGTACACCTCGATCTCCTCGTCGTACTTTTCCTGAAACAGCAGTGGGACGCAACTTGGTAACACAGTAATGGCTACCAGCCACCTTTACAATAGTCACACCAATCAAAGCAGCATAACTTCCAATTTGGTCGTCATGGAGAGAAATATCAGAGGAGAGAAAAATTATCCCCGACCCGGATTTATGCTGTGTCCAATAAAAATATATAGATTTATAGAGGAGAAATATGTAATCTATCCTAAGCAAATTAAATCCAGTCTTACGCCTTACAATTCCAAGAACAAATTTAATTCTAAATCGAACACGTTTTTACGGTGCATATTTACGAAAGACCCTTTCAAGTCAGAAAGAAGCATTATGTAGAGTTAAATTAGTTGACAGTGAAATCTGGTGAGGAAAAAAAAAATAATCACCCATAGTAAGATTATTTCATGGTAGACTGACACCGACCATCCCAGCTAACTGGATAACCACAACTCTTTGCACTCAAAGAGCAAACAGCAAAAACAGCAAACAGTAGGGAATCAGAACAAAAAATGGAGAAGAACATTAATCTAGAAACAGCCGGATTCCCTGCAACGACATTACGATCATTCCCATCTTAGTCCTTATGTCATGCTCTGCTTGCACAGAAGAAAGTGTATGTAGAAAAACCACTTTAGTGTGTAAGCAGGAAGCCCCTGTGGACAAACACAAATCTACGAAGCCTGAAACAGCGCTCACATTTTACTGGGTCAGATTCATTTATGACATCCAAAGAATTTCTGAACATTTGATTCAGCAGCCAGTCTGGTCAGCAGCATTCCAACATATAATGCCCTCACCTTACTCCATTACAGACTCAGTGCCCAATATAGCAAAAAGCAGATTCTTGTCACTATAGCACCCAAGTACAGAAGTCAAATCTCCCTTTATATTTTTGTGTTTTTACAATTACATTTTTGTGTGTTGCTCACTTATTAGAAAGGCATTAGAATTATCCAGAATACCTTTGCCTGTTATTTAACCATTAGATGCTTTTTCAAGAGAACAGTTTAACACAGACTAATATACTGAAGTCTGGACAGCAGTACTAAGCAAGCGATTTATATTAAACTATTTAATGAAAAAACAACTGACAGCCAGCCGATGAGGGTAAACTGGGAATTCTCAGGGTTCTTATTTCTACCTAATCGTTGATGCCTGAACAGTCCTGTTTCTAGGTTTAATCCTGGCCTATATCGGCTTTGCATATGGTCACTTTATGCCTTAAAGGTTTAACATCCAAAAACAAAAAATGTACAGGCTACGAACAAGATCTGTTCGGCAAGTGTAAAAAAAAATAACTAATAATAATAATAATAATTCTGAAGCCGCACAATATTTTCATTATTATGAACCACTGAACTTAACCCGAATTTGTAATATAACAGGCTTTTGTGACAGTCTGCCTGTTAGTACCAAAAACTTGGGCTTTCACCTTAAAACTCCAAAAACAATACTACAGCAGGAGCACTACACAGCATTCGGAGACAAATCCTCCGCTCAGTTGCACAGACCTCATCGCGAGGCAGGAAAGAGGCCAGCTGCTTGATTTTCAAGGTCTGGTTGTGGTTACACTTCTTGCACAGAAGCATCTGG
Source organism: Petrocephalus zakoni (assembly GCA_026774425.1). Taxonomy (NCBI): domain Eukaryota; kingdom Metazoa; phylum Chordata; class Actinopteri; order Osteoglossiformes; family Mormyridae; genus Petrocephalus; species Petrocephalus zakoni. The sequence goes on from JAODKN010000069.1 coordinate 301,722, forward strand.
CAGTTGACCCACTGTAGCGGCCGAGCCACCTCTGCCTGGGTAAGACCCGCCGACACGCCATGGTTCAGGTGTTCCATGTACTGTGCTGGGATGGGCTTGTTGTAGTCACCATTCTGGAAGTGGAAAATGAAATCAGGTACATGAATGAAGCTCTGAAATTAAATTTACTTGTGAGAAAAGAATTAGCTTTAAAAAAAGAATTAGCATGGCTACAAGAAAGGCGATGGGGAATTCATTTACGATCAAAGGAATTTGGTTATTTTTTTCCCTTATTCATGGGAGATGGATCATATGAACCAGGTTAGTATTCCTTAGTATTAGTGAGTGAATTAGCCTTCGGCTGGTGTAGATACCAGCATTGGGTACACATGCAAGTCATTCCGTCGTGAGGAACGTAAACACACAGGCACACAAATGCACACGCTGTGCTGACTAGCCTAACTGCAGAGCCTGAAACATGGACAGAAACCGTGCTGCCAACAGAAAAAAATCTGGGAATTACTACACCCAAAACTGTAAACTTTAGCTAAGCAACTCAAATTCTAAAAAATACTTATACTCATTACAATATTACAACTACATATTAAAATGTTTGCATGATTCCCATTACAAGCACTCACTATCATTAATTTCTACAGCTGGAGCAACACCAGTGCGGGTAGGACTTCCCCGCTGGGTGAACCGAGGCTTACCTCTTGGAAGCCGTTATACTGCTCACAGGTGGGACAGTCCCAGCAGTTTCTGTTTCCATAAGGAACCACCGTGTCTTGGTTGCAGAACCAACAGTTCACATTGACATGTGTCGGCTTCTTCCTGCCAAACCAGACGCGAGTTTGTAAGTGTGCATGTGACCCAAGGAACACAGTCAAGGAACACAAGTATTAATAAATGGGGAAAAAAATCCTAGATTTAGTAAATAAGTGTATTTTATGACAATTAAAGCACAAGTAACATTTCCACTACCAACAAAAGTTTTTCTACAGCAGGTTTATTCTTTCCAATAACCATTTTGGGATTGACAATTAGTGGGTTACAGCCCAGTTCACTACTGGAGAAACAGATTTCAGATTCTTGCATTCTGATAAGTAAAACAGGACTATAGACTATTTATAAATCTACACATGCATAACCACTTAGACACAGGGTAACAAATAGACCTGTCCCAGGAAGCCTAGGACACAAGGGGGGAGTCACAGGGCAGAAAACTAACCAGCAAAAAGGCGATTTAGTCAATCAATGTACCCCACCAGATTATTAGGATACTGGAGCACAACCAGATTATGCAAACCCCATACACTAAGCAATGGGCATATAAATATCTATTGTCCCCTTTAAAGATTATATTTGTACATAATGTGTGTGTGTGTGTGTGTGTGTGTGTGCGCGCGCGCATGTCTAGTGGGGAGCAAACACTGTGAGGCTGAGGCTTTCAGTAATGAACCTTTCAATGCATAGATCAGCTGGAAAGCCTTGGTGCTTATGAGAGTATTCAAGGATATTTGTCACATGCAAGGTATACAGTCAGACAAACAGCAGTGAAATAAGATCAACACCACCATAATCAAAGCATTAGTAGCAATAAAATTTCACCATCACTACTGAAAAGCAGAAGAGGAGGACATAGATTGGCGATTTTCACAATAATGCAGAATTGGGCCTGTGTCATTGTTGAAACTCTGACTAAATGTCTACGACTGCAGAATACATTCACAATAGAAATGTTAACAAGTTGCTGCCAAAAAGGGTTAAAAATAGTCATTCAACTTTCATTCAAATGTATTGCCAAAATATTATATGGAAGCCCATTGTCACATTAAAGGGGAAGCACGCAGTCAAATTGCATCTTTGAACCAAAAGGGAATAATACTGAACCCAATAAACAGATGCTGCAGGAAAACAGTCATGATGAAGCAGAAAGTCGCGCGCGTACCGTCTCACGCCCGACAGCTGAGCAATAAACCAACAGCAAGTGCATAAAAGTTAACTGGCGATTTGATGCACACTATCGTTTTGATTGTAGACGTGTGGGGCCTGGGTGTAAAACCATAATTATAATTATCACCGGGACTTTAACAGCTACTCACAAACGTTAATACAAGCTTATGTTATGCAAAGGGAATTCTCTTAATATGCATTAATGTTGAAGACAAATATCATTATGTCCTTACCTTTAATTATACCCTGCACTGAACCGTAATTAACATTTTTTTAAAAACAAGAAATTACTGAAATTTATAAAATGTACTAATTGTTATTAACAAGACCGGGTGAAATCACATGAAAGGAATGCAGATTATATGAACACTGTTACAAACGATCTTAAAAAAACGAACTAAAAGCCAGACACGTGTTCAGACCCCGAACCAGCATTTATTAGATGTGAGCGGGGCAGGTAAACAATCAGCCTGACTGTGGTACTTCCGAAACACCGAAGCACGGAGAAAAGGCGCCCGAAAGGCCAGGTTACATGTAACCGCGGCAGCCAGTGACCGCCTGGCGGCCACATGCCGTCCGCGGCCGGCCAGAAGCAGCAGCTGCGGCCGACTCTGGGCGCATCTAAGCGGCGCCGTGCTCGCCGGGCGCCGCCTCACGCCGCGGCGCTGAATCCCTACCTTGTTACTATCCGGTATATTAATACTCCGGTAGCGCAGGCCGTCGCCCCGGCTCCTCCGTACAAGGCGTGAGGGTACTGCGATAACATCTGACTGAAAGCGTCCATTTCTGGGAGCGGAGGGGGACTCCGGCGAAGAGGCTCCGGCGACGGAAGCAGGGCGCCCGGGCGGCGCTTTGACCTCGCCGTGGGCCCGCCCCTCACAGCGGCGGCGGCCGGCTCAGGGGGAGCAGCGCTTCGCGGGGGGCTGCCTGCAGGACGCCTTACGGCGGCCGGACACGTCACGTTACTTGTCGGTAAAACGCTGCAGCGCTTCGCTAAACTTGCTCCCGACGCCGTCGCGGGATTTTTACATGGAGCGCGTGCCGGAAGTGCCATGTGACTGCGCGCGCCAAGCCCCTTTCCCTGTAAAACAAAAAACCCTTTTATCACTGCATAGACTAGTCTCTGCACCTCATGTGGTTTATAATGTAATTTCTCATCTAATTTAACGAAAAGTTTGCTGAACCTAAAATTTGCCAATTGATTATTACATGTATATAAGATAAAGATAAATACAGGTCAAAATTGCATTGGGGTCAGAAATGCAGTCATACCCCGCCTTACATCATTAATTGGTTCCGAGAGCCCCGTCGTAAGCCGATTTTTACCGTAACCCGAAAATAATGTCTTAGGCTAAATGCCTGAGAAGGACTGATAAATCGACGTAGTCATTTCCATTGACGTAAATGTACCTTTAATTCATTACAAAAGTCAGTGTTCGCTTTGCAGTCTTAAGTCAATGTTCACCTAGTACTGTAAAATAGAAATTTCTGTAAAAAAACAGCCCCTCCGGTTGTGTGCTACTTTGTGTATCAGCGTATATTAACGTAAATGGACTACCTTAGCATCTCTTCTGCTTGCTGTGCTCCTGAGTCGTGGAGGTGTAAACAAAACTACTTAGTTGGAGGAGGAGGAGGGTGACGAAGAAGGCTTTTTGTTATTTTTATATTTATTTTATATTTATTTTATATTCATTTATAGTTTTGTGTATTTTAGATATTATTAATAAACTTTTTAAAAGAAAATTTTGGTCATTTCAAGTAATATGTATGTGATGTAAAGTTCCAAAAAATCACATGAGACCTATTATAAATCTCCATCAAGTGCTGGTAATCCTGTCTAATGCGTCTACGAGGCATCCTCTGTGTCTGATGACTAGATGTAGCTCCTTGCAAATCGAATCAATTACATACCCATTGCTGGTTTGCACATGTACCAAATTACATCCAAATCATTACTTCTGGGTGCTTAACTTTTTAGGTCACTGAGTATATTCCTTCATACACCTTGGAGCTGGGAGTCTTTTACTGAAGGTACTACTCTGTGCCCAAACAGGCTTATGAAGCAGAAGAGAAGTGTTGCTCACAATGACAAAGAGCTTGATTGACATTCTCCATTTGCCAGCCCTTTCAGTGGGTGAAGCCTTGTTCTGTCACTGGGTTTCTCTTGGCTTGAGGACAGATAGTAGCACACAGAATGTCTGCTACCAACACTTAGTCATAGAAGGTGAGTAGCAGCATGCCAGATATCTTGAAAGATTGTATCCTCTTCTGAACATACAGTTGGCTCTAGACCTTCTAGTACAAGGCGTTCATGTTAGCAGCCATGTTTGTTGGTCCAGAGATATCTGCGGTAACCTGTGGGAATTTAAGGTAATTTAATAGTTAAGATATCTAAAGGTAAATATGGATGGGGACATCTGTGTATGCGGGCACAGATGGGGGCAGTTTTGGTACAAGTGGGGACAAGGCGGAAATGGTTTTGGCACCAGTATGGACGGGGTGCAGACAGTTTTCATACACTCGGGTATGGGTGGGAATGGTTTTGGTGTAGGCGGGGACAGGGAGGGGACAGGTTTGGTGCACATGGAGACAGGAAGGGACAGTTTTGGTGCACATGGGGATGGGACTGGGACTGTGTTGATGCACAAGGAAGGAGGTGGGGCGGGGAAGGTTTTGGTGCCCATGGAGACAAGAGGGGATGGTTTTGATGCACTCGGGTAAGGGGTGGGTGCGGTTCTGGTGCATGAGGAGATGTGACAGGGGCGGTTTAGATGTTTGAAGAGGATGGGGATGGTGATAGGTATCATCCCTGTGCAGCTCTTTAATCTGAGTTGAGTTCATGCCCAGCAGGTTCACCTTTCCTACCAGGTAATAGCAGAACTACATATTTTTTATGATCATTGGCATTACTATGGCCAAATAAAGAAAGATCTTTCTTTCTCTATTTGCCACTCAACAGCAGTTTTCCTCCGATTGGCCTAACAAGGCCTAACCTATCAGACACAGTCCGTCTGTATCACTGGCTGTATGCTGAATGGGTCTGAGTTCTATTTGGGTGTGCCCAGGACTGCCTGGACCCACCCATGCTGCTGCAGTTGCTACCAGCCTCTGTGGGATGAATGTGTTCAATTCTCAACTGTCAATGAACGGCATTCTGACACTTGTCCTTTCTGTCCAGGTGTGTGAGTGCGAGGTGGAGGGCAGTGGAGAGGGCATCTGGTTCGGGTGATAGGCAAACTGAAGTCTGGGAGTTGTGCCTCCCTGTGCCTCAATACCAGCCACTTGTAGCACTTCCTGATGATGGGTGTGCTGAGTGCTGTAGGCCGGCAGTCCTCAGGAAGGTCACCAGCAGCTCCTTGGTCCAGCCGAGGTTCAGTTGATATCTCGCTCCAGATTTGGTCATGTACAGTACTTAAGTAGGCCAGTACTCACTGGCGTGCAGTACTGGTATCTGTTTGTTTTTCTCTTCAGAGTACTGGAAAATTTCTTCTGTGTACTGGGGTGAATAACAAGGGAAGCACTGGCACCAGTTTTTTTCCACTTAAAGCACTGGTCAAGAGATGGCTATATCCCCCTCGCAGCCTTTAGTAATGCTTAGGCTATATCCCCCTCGCAGCCTTTAGTAATGCTTAGGCTATATCCCCCTCGCAACCTTTAGTAATGCTTAGGCTATATCCTCCTCACAGCCTTTAGTAATGCTTAGGCTATATCCCCCTCGCAACCTTTAGTAATGCTTAGGCTATATCCTCCTCACAGCCTTTAGTAATGCTTAGGCTATATCCCCCTCGCAGCCTTTAGTAATGCTTAGGCTGTATCCCCCTCGCAGCCCTTAGTAATGCTTAGGCTATATCCCCCTCACAGCCTTCAAGAACATTATATTTACCCATCCATTACTGCTGGATTGGAGCCGGGCCCGGCTTCACGGAGGGGGCAGGGTGGGCCTGGCCCCCCAATCACAAGGCTGGCCCACCCAGCCAAGAGGGGGAAGTGTATTTTTATGTAATTGCCCCCCCCCCAAAAATCTTCCTGGCCCACCCTGTTACCAAGTGCTGGAGCAGAGCCTGATTGGAGCCCATCTCAGAAATTCTGGGCACAATGTATAGGACACCCATCCAGCAAAGGACACACTCACTGTTAGTACTTTGAAATGGTATAATGTCATCCCTTTATATAATAAATTAGAATGTTTAAAATAAAGTCGTTGATCAGAAAGGGCTGAGGCAATTAGGTAGTAGTAAGAAAAACAGCGACGAGATACACGGGATGTTCAATTCTGCCAAACGGAAAATTTTGTGGGGAAAGACCCCCCTCCTGGCTCATTTTATCATCAAAATTTCAAGATGATGAAACTTGGTCACCTCTCTTGGAGCCAACACCTTATCATGGTGGAGGGGTTTGCGTGTTCCAGTGATCCCAGGAGCTAAGTGGCCCGGGGCTTTATGCCCCTGGTAGAGTCACCCAAGGCAAACAGGTCCTGGATGAGGAACCAGACGAAGTGTGGCTCACTAGACCCCTTATGATGAGTACAAACAGAGATTCATGTTTTCCCTCACCCAGATGCAGGTCACCGGGGCCCCCCTCTGGAGCCAGGCCTGGGGGTGGGGCTTGATGGCGAGCACCTGGTGGCCAGGCCTGCACCCATGGGGCCTGGTCGGGCACAGCCCGAAGAAGGAATTTGAGTCCCCCCTCCAATGGGCTCACCACCTGTAGAAGGGGCCAAGGGGGTTGGGTGCAGTGTGAGCTGGGCGGTAGCCGAAGGCAGGAACCTTGGCGGTTCGATCCTCAGCTGCAGAAGCTAGCTCGGGGTCTTGTTCACGAGTGAGGGAATGATGGAGCGGGAGATTGACAGGCAGATCGATGAGGCGTCAGCAGTGATGCGAGCGCTGCACCAGTCTGTCATGGTGAAGAAGGGGCTGACCTAAAAGGCAAACCTCTTGATTTACCAGTCAATTTATGTTCCTACCTTCACCTATGGTCAACAGCTGTAGGTAATCACCGAAAGAACAAAATCGTGAATACAAGCGGCCGAAATGAGTTTCCTCCGCAGGGTGGCTGGGCTCTCCCTTAGAAATAGGGTAAGAAGCTTGATCATTCGGAGGGGACTCAGAGTAGGGCCACTGCTCCTCCGCAGATGAGGTGGCTTGGGCATCTGGTTAGGATGCCTCCTGGACGCGTCCCTGGTGAGGTGTTTCGGAAATGTTCCACTGGGAGGAGGCCCGGGGGAAGGGGACACGCTGGAGAGACTGTGGCTGTGTCCAAATTCAGAGGCCGAGTCCTACCCAGGAGGCAGCTCCTGTACACCACGTCCCTCGAATGCTACCAAGAGCGCGAAGGCCAGAAGTGGCTGTGAAAAGCAATGCGAGAAGCAATGTGATTGGCTAAAGGTTGCTACGGCAGTCACAGTAGATAAACCCAGTGTCAAGCGGGGAGTTTTTTTTTATTTCAATATATTTTACCTATTTAATAATAACATTGCATAATTTACCATTATTTATAATCATATTTTTGTCTTTTTATGATATATTTTATTAAATTGTTTTAGTGTACTGGGCGATTTCTTCAAAAAAAATGTCTGCACAATTATCAAAAGCTGTACAGCACATGCACGTTAAGCTTTTAACAGTTGTACCACTACATTTAAATGTGTATTCTGCTGCTACCGCCTTTCTTTAAAGAATCCCAAGATTCATCCTGACTTGGCCCCACAATACATCTTGGGATACGGCAGGCTGCAAAGCATACACCCGACCCATCCTTAAAAAAATGGGGAAAACTAGGATGCATTTGGAGGAGCCGTCGAATTAGAACAGCCTCATCGCGGCACTGTAACGTAATCGGTCTACAAATGTGCCCTTGGTAGGACGCAGCCCCCGAATTTGGACACAGCCCAAGTCTCTCGGCTGGCCTAGGAATGCCTTGGGATTCCCTGCTTAGACTGCTGCCCCCGCGACCCGACCCGGAAAAGAAGTAGATGATGGACGGATGGATGGAAACTTGGTCAGTCTTCCAGTCACCGACAGCGTTCTAACATGGTGAACCACACGCCACCTCACAGGCCAAAAATCACATCCCCTCAGAGTCATTGCACATATAGTTTAAAAGGTGCTTACCTCTGGTTTTCTTCCATCACATTTTTATGGTCCAGTATCAGCAATAGGATGTGAGAATCCCATGGTTGATCTAATAGTGCTTTAGTATTAGTGCACTTGTGCACATGCATGCTTTCATAAAAAAGAAAAACCTTCTATACAGTTTATAAAGTGTACAAACACAAAGACTATAATTTTTTGCTTAAATAATTTAATTCTTGCAAATCTAAATCTTGGAATAAGAAATTATTCAAATGAATCACAAGAATGTTTATTAATGCACTGCATTATACCTGACTAAATATACACATTTCGGTCCTCAATATATGTAAAAGGCATTTTGCATTACATACATGAAATAAAACAAAAATGATAGGGGGGAAAGAAAACTGACTGCACAGAAATGAATTTCAGCTGTTCTCCACAGGCTTACAATAAACAAAAATGTACACCAAAAGTTCACAGCAGTCTGTCTTCACTCATGTTATGCATCCATTCTTGTTAACACGTTCTGAGGAATCAAACTGCTGCTCACACAATCTTCTTTGGATGTTTAAAAATTTATTTATAAAATAATAATAAATAATTTATAACTTCACAGTACAACTTGTCAGTTCCTTTTTTTCCCTCTTAATTGCCATTTGTTGCAGTATTTGTCTTAAGTACCGTATTTTCACTTTAGATTTAGACAGAAGATGAAACAGGACACAGGTCTGTTGAGGTCCACACCTCACCACTGTAACTGTCCACTTTCCTCCAACATGGAAGCCAGGAGCCTTTCTTCCAACATAGGATACAGTCTCTCAGAAGCACAAGGACTGGCCTGCCCAGTCCACCCAGTGCGGCAGCTGATGAGGGCCCCCTCACTGGGGAGGCTGGCCCAGTAGGTAGATGATTAGCTCATAGGTGGAAAGGACAATGGCCGTGTTGGGGATCTGTCTGATGAGCTGTGGGACGAGCCCACGGTAGAACGCCGTATATCCCTCTTCTCTGGCCACCAGCCGCGCAGTCTGGAAGAAGTACCTGTATTTGCTACCTTCTTCCCGGAGTCTTGTTCGGATGACCTCTGGTGGGTGGGAAGCAGAGTATAAGCACGGTCCTTCAGTATATCCTCTTAGCATAATGTGTACATGTACTCACCATGTGGATATGCTATACAGGAAGCACAGCCCTTGGCGAAAGCAGCTGCCCCCATTAGTGCCAAAAAGTCAGAGCTGGGCCTGTCGGTGTTGCTGTTCGGGGCTGCGAAGCGGCTGCTCACTATGTGCTTCTTCAGCGTCTCATAGATGAGGAAGCAGATCATGGTCTCCGAGATGCCCGCGTAAGATGCAGTCAGTCCGCGGTAGAAGCCACGGATGCCCTCGGTCTTGTACACATAACGTGCGCATTGCAGGGCATTCATCTTCTTCTCTCCTCGAGCCCTGGTACACAGGGGGGCAGAGTGACATAAGGGTGGCAGAGGGACTCTACCAGAACCCTTAGAGTGCTACTCCATGCACAAATTATACAAGAATACATTCACATTATTGGAGATACCATTAGTATGTCAAACTATTGGCAAAATACATTTTAGCTGGGGCCTACCTACAAATGCTTCTTCGGTGCCAAGCCGAGAAACATCTGAGCTGTGATATTATATTTAGGCCCCTAAGCAGACTGCCTGTGTGCGTCAGGCCAGCCCATTTATAACTCAGGTCACATGTTTATGATCACTCTGGCTGCAAGAAGCCCAAGGTCACTTATAGTCTGGGCTGTGCCTCTGCTCACAGGTAGGGTTACACATACAGTTACATAACTACACACCGAAATTAACTGCAGGGAACTGCTCGATCAATAATATTCAATCTGTGTACAAAATGTGTGAAATGTATGCAATTTAAATAAATACTGAGCTTTTGGACTGCAGAGGGGTATCAACATTCAATATAGAAAAAGTTTACATACTTCATTTCCAACTGCATTCGAGTTTTGACCATCCAAACAGGGTTCATCAGAGAATTGGTTACAAAGGCTGAGGGAGAGGGGTTAGACTTATTAGATTAAACAGTAGAGTAGGTACAAAAAGTCCAGCAATCTTTCCTGTAAGCAAGGCACTACAAAAGTAAGCTCCTGGAGAAAGGCTGAACTCAGCACAACACAATCCAGCTTTGGGGTAAGGGGGCCCTCCTGATATAATATACAGTAGTATGGACATAATTAGCAACCAATCTGCTAACTGTGAAAATCGAAAGCCTAATGCTTAAATAAAGCTTTTCTGGGGGGGACCGCCTGCCATTCCTCACCTGCAACACCAGCAGATGACATGTGCACCACCCAGCTGTTGGGCACGAAGATACTGTTGAACTTCTCTCTGGACTTGGAGTAGGCAGCAAAATAAATGGCTCTGTGAAATATAATAAAAACAACCAACCCAAAGACTTAGAATTAGTTTTGAGAATTCATTTATCAGAATTACACCCACACTTCCCTTCGCCCCTCCGTGGAGAATTAAAGCCCCCCACCCCCCTCCCAACCAGTCTGTTCCAGATAGGCCCACTGTTCAGATACGTCTCTGGAACAGTCTGTGCCAGCCTGCTGAAAGGCCTCAGCAAGCAGGAGGGTGAGATCAGAGCCAGAGAAAGGCCCACTTCTGAACAAGAGCTCTGCAGCGGGACACCATACCAGGAAACAGCACCCCTAGATGTAGCAGGCAGCAGGTCTGTTACTGTCCTGTCCTGGCCTGACCCTAATGTGGATTTTTTTCTATTCATTCAAAAGTGCTGTATATGGATTTATTTACCTTCAGCCTGGGAACCTTTTAATCATAGTGCCATACAATAAATGCCACTTTGCTATGGATCACCATGGTTCAGTCACATTGCATTGGAGAGCAATACCTTGTGACAAGTTTAAATGACATTTTCAATACAGGTTTCATAAAAAAATGCAGTAACAAAAATTAAGTTACTAGGTTACCTTGAAGGGGCCACACCAACCAAATTTGGCCCAAGTCCTCTGAATAAAGACCTGGGTCCTTCTTTTTCCAGAATAGACCTGAGGAAGAAAGGAAAACCTCAAGAAAAGAAGAAAATCCAACCCCTTTTCAATCCCACAGCTCACTGGCAGCTTCAGTAAGATGCCTACAGGAAAACAACTGACCACAATCCTCAAGCAACTAGAGGATTGACTAGTTTGACTGACATTAGGTCGATAATGTGGGTTTAAAAAGGTATATATTCAAAGTAATGGTTGTAGAAGGTCTTTGACACAGCCCCTGGATGTGGCCGATTTCAAATTTCACAAATTTACAACAAAAAAAAATTTACTTTAATTAAAGACGTTCATACCGCAACACCTGGAGAAGACTTGGTGCAACGGGACCAGGTCGAAGGACACCTGTTCCACTCAGAGTGCCTAGCTGAACCTGAAACACAGGCCGGAGACTGATCCCAGATGACTGCAACCGGGTCTTCAGCACCTCCAGGGGACAGGTCACGATGGCACCAACTGTTCCACCGCACCTTCAGGAGATACAAATAAATGGAGACTGAACAGAGGGAAAAGATATGGTTGAATCTGAAGTCTGCTTAGATGCATGAACATTTATGATATCAAATCAGATTTATGACAGATTAAACATGATCTCCAATTTTTTAACCATTTTAGTTACTGGCAAATGGCTTACATATAGAGATTTAATGATAATAAAAGTGCACATTACTATATTATTAAATTGTGCAACAGGCTTATTTAGCTGGTTTTGTTGTTATAAACAAAGGGTGGTCATTTTACTGAAACAGTTCAGGTCCTGGTGTAGCATCTCATAAGAATCCAGTTTCCAGGATGAATGTGTCACAATCTTGCCCATTTTGCAGCCACACTAGGCAAGCAGTGTCAACAAATTGTGCCAAGCCACTGCCCCCCCCCCCAAAGTCTCTTCTAGCACCTTGCGTATTAGAATGATCGAGTCAGAACAGACAACATGCCGTTACATAACACCTGCCACACATGTGAACCTAACGAGTTCACTCCAGTTAATAGAGCACCTATCCATATATATCCCACCCCTGGCCCAGGGAACAGCCATGCCAGCCCCTAATTAAAAACATCATAATCATCATTGCTCCCGTTGGTCCTACATGATCCTCACAATCAGGATTTTCAAACTTTCTTAAACTGCCATTGGTACCAACATATCCTTAGTGTTCAAATGCATACTTTTATTTCGCATGTTGAAGGCAGTCAATTTTCTCACAATACAGAAACTATGAACCTGAAAATTCACCAAGAATTCATAACATACCTTAAGCAAACAAAGCAACTACTGTACAAGAATTACCACCAAGGTTAAAGGGTATGCATGCTTGTAATAAATTCCAGAAAATTTAAAAATGTTCTGAAAAATGGATGGAAGACGGATGTGCTGAACAAATAAAGCCAGGGTTGCGAACTCTCACGCACTATTCCATTATAAACCTAAAATTAGTTACATTAGTAGCATTGCGGTAGCTTGCAAAACCCACAGACTATTTTCAATATAATAAAACTGTAACATACATGTATATGCGTGTGCAGACTTGTCTCGAATTGAAAATCGCCCACAAAGAGGTAAACTCAAAGTTGGCAACATATTTAGTAGTATTTTAAAATTCAAACAACACTAGTGTTCAAATTCCAAACAATATTTAACAACGGGCTGCTCTGTCGAGAATATGAACGCTCAAGTTCATAGTACGTGGAACCATGCTGGATTAGGGGTTCTGCCAGACTTAAAGAGAAAGAGCAGTTAAAATTAATCAGGTTTAAAAACTGTAAATATTATTATTAGTATGACGACGTTGAAAGCATTGCACCAGCGCATTCTATTTTTAGAATCCATACGCGTACAATTTAAACTATGCAACATACGGGTGGAAGAAAACAGGTTTTTCTAAAAGCCATGCCTTAGGGCAATTTCCCCACATCAGCAACCGGCACCAGCGTCACTGTTTGGTAAACGCAAACAATATTTAGCGACATGCGTTTTCGCTTCTATTAACAAAGACCTTGCGTCAACTATTTAACAGTTGCAATATCCCCACACGCTGCACAGCATAATGCGCACACAGTAACGCACAGCCCCGGATAATCTCCGCCCGTTCTGAACGTTAAACTCACAGCTAAAAGGTCACCTTTGAGCACCAAGCCCCGACACCAAACGGAGTTCGCCTTCGCCCGCCTTCGGCTTTTCTCGGGCGCGTCGCGTTTTGTGGCGGCCACTGCGATAGTACCGGCAGGCTAACCGAAATACTGCATTCGGCGCGTATCCGTCGTTTGCTCAGCCACCAAAAGCAGAAAGGAGCGCGTCTGCAGACGGACAGCAATGGCGATCAGGTAGTTAGCCGCTTACATTAAACATACCGGGATTCCTTTCCCAAGTCACATGCGGCCATCGCGTGTCCTTGCGTGGGGTTCATAACCTTAAAGCACTGTGGCTGGCTAGCCAGCTCCCATTAAACAAAAGAGACTCCCCCAAATACAGCCACTCGTTAATAAATGCTTAAAGCACACAACTTGTAAGCACCTCAGCCCGGATGTCACTAAAGGTGCGTTAGTGCGAAGGCCGGCGCGGCCAGAGAAGGCGACCGGCTCACCAGCGGCTCGCACTCGAGCGCGTTAAAGCCAAGGACTTACCCTCCGGCGAACAGATGCACAAACGTGTCTTTCTGGGTCATTTTCAGGCGCTCATCATAACCTACAACCTTATGGAAAAGCCGGCAAAGCGGGTAACGAGCCGCTCCGGCAGCTAAGCGGCCGACGCGTCAGCTGCCAACCCGGTTTATTCTAGTCGGGGAGCCTCGTGAGCGCCGGCACGCGCTGACGTCACGGGGCCGGTCGGGGGTGTTGTCCCTGACGTCGACGGCCGAGCGGAAGGCGCTCCGCGAGCCCGAAAGCCCGCTGTGCACGATAAAAATAGTGTCCGAGCACTATACGGCATAACTATCAAAATTGCGCCTCATAAAATCATGGCATTATGTTTAAAGGTGCAGTTCATGCATAACGACTAGGTTTAATGTGTATGAACTGATTTGGATTGTTATGGCTGGGGGTTCAGATCCCGGTTTGCATCCACGTGTTTGTGTGGGTTTCCTGTCACGGTCGAGTTTATGAACGTCATAGGCATTATTTTTTGAAAGTATGCCTTACAGTCAGCTGAAGGAATGAATTAAGAAGTTGGATAAAGAAATGGACAGTTATTTATGTATTTGTTTGCTTGTTATTTTATTTATGTGCATACAATGGTCATGCTTTTGTACATTTTTTAGTTCTTTGCATGAAAGATAAACAGGAGCTAGTTCAGTTACTTATTCAGTTACTTATTCACCATGCTGCCCAAATCAGTCAATAGCTTTTGTAAATCATTTGTTCAACAAACCTCTCCAATGGGAATACCAATAGAAATATATTTTACGAAACTCAACATATATGGAAAACACAGAAGATATTTGTTCGACGTAAACTCATCTTGCCTTTTATTCAGCTGGGTTGTAGCTGAATTGTGAGATATAAGCATTAGAGCATGTAGTGCAGCTAATCAAAAGCAGAAAGTGCATCACTGCTGAGAGTGGACCCCTGGGGTGAGTGACTTATATGACAAAGGCACTCACAACAGGGTAATATTTTGCTACCCCTTTCTCTCCACAGCTGCCAGACTGGGAGTTCAACCTTGTAACACTGCAAAATAACATGCAGTGTTACATAAAACACCAATAAAACACTGTGCACTTCAAATGAAAGAAGGGAAATTTTAATTATAAAAAAATTAAAACAATATTTTTGTCCCCACACAGAGGAAACCACACTAATAAGTTACTGCTATTATTGCTAGATATCTGCAAGGTCTCTGTTAATTGTGTGTGCTGTGATCTTGCAAATTCTGACTACTGTACGCAGAACTTTCTTAGAAACACTGAATTGCTACATGTGGCAGGTTCAATCACTAGAGACAGGAACTGTCAGGATGTCGCGTAAAGAAATATTTACCTACTAGGACTGAAGTTTTCAAGACAGCATTGCCATTAGTAATTATAACACTAGCAACATCTCACTACAAGTTTTTGCTGAACTAAACATGAATGTTAAGTCAAACATTGATAGTTATTGGTGAAATCAGACAAAATTGCAAGTGACAATGCTAAACTCATAGATTGTTATTTTTTTGTAATTTATTGTAATTTATGTTGCCCCTTTTGCTAAAAAAACAGAGAGCGAAACCTTTTCAGTATGACTGTCACATACCAAACAGGAAGAAGATGGGAGCTTACATAGGGGTGAACCAAAAGAGGGATTTATTGAAAAGGGTATCAGAATCAGGGCTAATAAACAGGCCACATGAGGGTCAAAACTGAAACTAGTGAACAGGATACACACAAGAAGGTCATCAGTGACCAGACTGAGGAGCACAGCACTGGGAGGCACTGTTATACAGGGTTAAGGAGGGGGCCAACAAGAGGCAGCTGGTGCGATCCACACGAGGGCTGGAATGTGAGGCAAGACAAAACAAGCAACAGGTGTGGCTCATTAGCCACACTGGAGAGTGAGCAGGAGGGGCAGGAAGGCAGGGCATGACAATGATGACATTGAAACGTGACTTTTTAGAATCAGGCAGTGGGTGGTAAAGTTATGAAAGCTGTAGATGAGAGGTGCGACTGTGTGGCGCAATATCGCACGAGAATAGCTCCTCCTCTCTAACACACTTAGGGGATTTGCTGAACTACACACACAGTGGTTTCCTTTATGCAAAAAGCGATCTTGCACATGGATATCTTAAAGCATTACATTTAGTTTTACATTTAAAATGAAAATGAAATTATTAAATTGTTTACTAGTAATACTGTGTTATTTAGTCCTTCAGTTGCTTGTTGATGGTCATGTTCACCATTGCAGTTAAACAAGAATAACTGGGTAGTTTGTAACTGATATAAGGCCTGCTGATGCTCTAGATGGCCTGCACACACATTTTTAACAAAATAAAGTATAGGATAATGTGCATTGCCCTATTGCTATACTAAATACATTTTCACAACATATATATTAGGTGTAGCATTTAAAATCACAAGTACATTTTTTTTATTCATCCAGTAATCAACACAGTAATCAATGGTCATTGTGAGCTCAGAAAGCAATGGATTATAAGAACAGTTATTAGGCTATATGAATATGGGCTTCATAGAAAGTGGTAGCCTCTGTTCTTCTGTTGCTTGCTGGGATAGAGCGCACTGACTGCTGGGATTGCTGGGAGAAAGTGGTGTTGAGCTGCAGCGATTGTTTG
>JAODKN010000069.1:380310-401087 GCA_026774425.1 Petrocephalus zakoni
CATAACTTTTCCAGTTATACAAGTTAGACTGATTGGCCTATAGTTTGACGAAATACTTCTATCCCCTTTTTTGAAAAAAATATGATATCTGGAATAAATATTAAGCACTAAATATTTTTTTCTATTTTCATGCTGACAACAACCTAGCAAGGGAAAAATAGGTTTTAAAAAAAGGGTACCATCTTTATGCAAGAACTAGCCAACAAAATAATGATGGGTTTGCGGCTGATGCAAGCAAACGTTGCTTCTGCAGCTGCTAAAACTATTCACGGTCTGCTTGTGTTAGACTTTCTACAATTGGCCAGATCATACGGATAAGTTGATCTTACCTGCAGCATAGACTCCTTAGCTCAAGGGTCTCCAACTCCTGGTCCTGGAGAGCTACTGTCCAATAGGTTATCTCTCCTACCTGCCCTCTGTTGAGCCACAACTGTTCTCAGGTAAGTATCAGGAATAAGTGTGGCTCATCAGAAGCCAGGTGGAATAGAAAACCTACTGGGCAGTAGCTCTCCAGGACGGGAGTTGGAGACCCCTGCCTTAGCTTCTGACATCAGCCTGGTAGCTATAGAGTGGCAGTTTCCCCCAGCCCACGTTTTTGCTGCCAGCTCCCATAAAAACGCGGACTTTTTGTGGGCCCCCTAGGACAGGATTAGGAAACACTGCCACATAGTGGTTGAATACAGAAGACTTTTTTCATTTTCCTAAATAAAGCTATACGCCACTAGCTGCAGCCAATCTACAACACATGTTTCTGTTGTGGTAACTGTAACACCTGCAACTAAACTAGACAAAACATCAACCCTTATTATGATAAAGGCTCAGTCAGAGCCTTGGTTGTTTATTGAAACTCCTGTTATGTTGTGGTGGAGAATCATGTCTGTGTGGAGTGTGCTGTCTTTCTGTTGAACACCTGAGGTGCCCTGTGAACACAGGGTCTGCTTTGCTAAAATGAAGTTCCTCTGCTTTCTGAATGCCCCACAGCCTGCTGCATAAAACCCACTTTAATCTGGAAAATATTGGGCGGTGGGTAAATATTGAGTGAATCATCACCTAGGGAGTGCAAATGGTTTACTTTTCATAGCAGTGAGAAATTCTACAGGCACCTGACCCTCAGCCAACGTAGAGTCACTCATCGGCTAGGACCACTTAGATGCAGAACATGGCAGCACAGTGTACTCTGTCCCTCTCAGATGCAGAACATGGCAGCACCATGCACTCGTGCAATGAAAGTGACTGATTAATCTATCTTATAATACAATTTGCTGTATTGCACTGATAGTCAGGACACCAGTCACCAACAGGGAAAGTAGCGCTCCCTTCACAAGAGCTTGGTTTATAACAAATTTAAGTGAATCACTTTGTTTTTGAGAAATGACTTTAAACTATGCCCATTGTGCATTATTTTTGATTATTTTAGCAGGTCTTTCACTTGACACCACACGGGCACATTCCAAAATGGCTGCTCTCCTTTCTCAGGGAGCGGCCATTAAACTGGTATGACATCATTGTCCCTGACAGCCACCCTCCAAGCACAAGGCTCTGATCAAATGGCAGTCATTCAGATAACTGGCTTTTCTCAATTCATTGTTACTCTTGTAGCTGCATACCTAAGAAACTCCTGACTTGCACAAATACAATAATTTAAGGCATTTTATGCTTTCCATAACCCTGCCCTGGATAGAGAGTTAGCCATTCAAGGTATATTACAACAAATCACATTACCATCTCTTACCATTTCCATGTACCATCCCTTAGGATACAACTGCAAGGGTATTTCCCTGGACGTGAACGTCGTACGTTAGCTAATAAAAGGTTATAGCTGCCCCCTTTTAAAAATTTCTGTGGGAATTTCAGCAGCTTTGGGGAGGGTCCCTCTCTGAGGATTTCGCTTTTCATGGACAGGGTTCTAATTCGTCGTTTTCTGTAGCTGACTGCAAACACATTTTTTGGAGGGGGGGGTTCAAACCTGTGAATTTACTGCATGGCTACATGCTAGTTAGATGGCGGAACAGCCCACTGTTCCTTAGTGCCACTGGCAATCAGCAGCAACTGTGGACTCAATTAGCTGCTTTTCTTTTGTCATTAAGCCTCAATGTGACTCAATGTGATCTGTGATGCTCGTTCCAATATGGGTCACGTCATTCACCGACTGCAATCTGGTGTAACAGGGAGTTGGGCCCATTAGATTTTTTAGTAGGGTGAGGTTTAGCTTGTGGGTTTGGAATCTGAACTGACTAAGGAGGGGCATGGACTTGAATCCCATGTTGGCAGTGCAATCGTATAATCACTAGGCCCTTGAGCAAGGCTGCCTGCTTTGGATGGTGATACTGACTAACCCTTCTCCCTGACCACAACCTTTCTGCATTTGTACTAATTGTGTATCCGCAGGTTAAAGAAACCACCCTCCCGTGACCCTGAATGGGATAAGCAGGTACAGAAAATGGATGGCTGGATGGATTGACAAAAGTGTACAGGTCTGATAAAGGTTTCTTATAAATGCATTTCGTAGTATTGTTCTGTTTATTGAAGTTGACCAGTACCATTTCTTCCTGAAGATGACTGGCAGGAGCACTTATTCTGTTATTGACTGTAGTCACGTTCTCACCATTCTGTGCATTACAATGACCTGAGGAAATGTTCTGCTGCTACCTGGTGGCCATTTCTTGCATTGCCAGTATAATCCCAATAATTAGCGTATTATCGCAGGTATGTGTATCAGAAATACATTCGATAAATTGCAGCTGACTTATAAATAAGTTAGTGTAATTGTTTTAAAATAAAAACAAAATGTAACATGTATAATTATATTGTTCTAATGTTTTGTCTCAGACTTTTTTGTGCAGGAAGCTAAGACAGAAATTAAGATTTCCTTGTCCCTAGTTATTAGGTGACCAGAGATGGCTGGTGGCTAAAAAATATTGCAATAATGAAAAAAGTGTTTTAAATGACAAAAAATATAATAATGAGCAAAAAGTTACTTGTTTTATAATTTAATCTCAAAATAGAGGACGTACTACCTCCACAACCTCTATCGACCATGCCCGTGATAACTGCATTTTGTTTCTTTAAAAATAAATTGGCCTACATAAAAAATAAATGCTGCAACAAAATAATTTTATTCATATAAGATATGTCTTTCATTTTTATTGACTCTTGTGATGTAGTTTTCATTTGGCAATCATACCGAATTTGCAGGCGCAAGGTCATGAGAGTGTAATGTAGCTTTTACATTGTTCGCAGTAAGAAGAGCGCCAGAATTAAATTACTGTGTTTAGCTGATTCTAGTCAAAGCTCAGAGTGAGGTTCAACAATAGCACAATTCACTGGCAGTTATGTGATGTAATAATAATAATAATAATGATGTTTCTATTTGCTGCATTACGGTTGTCCATCCACACATATTCGACTGCTAATCCAGTACTGTGTTACATTTATGTAATTGGGAATTTTACCACCCAAAAACGCTCTCATTGCTACATTAGCAGTCACTTGAATTGGAAACATTTGTCCTGATCTGCATGTAGCCCCAGCATTAAGTAGCTATAAGTAAAACGGACAGCACTGGCCTCCCTGGGGCAGAGTGAATCGCTGAACACTGCACCTGGAGATGCAGCCCAGGCCATGCAGCACTCCTCACTAAATGCTGCAAGTCTCTCTTTTACCACCAGGCTGTTCTGCACATACAGCGGCACTAACACATGCTTTAGTGCTGCAGTACGTAACGCTGCATTGCTGCACCACTTCTGTGTTGTGATGCATAGAGCTGGCTTGCTGCACTACCTCTGTGTTCTAGTGCACAGACCTGCATAATCATGGTGCTCTGGTGCAGAGAGCTGGACTACTGCACCACCTATATATTTACCTACCCGTTTTATCCTTGCTTGTAAGTACAATAGCAGTGTCACTTCTGGAACTGGAATGTATGACTGTAACTTCTAGCTGTTACAGTCAGGTGCCTGTCCTCTTTATCTCCTACCGTCCGAGGGCTCAGGCAGTAACATAGGCCAGTAAAAGCAGGATGCTTTTTGGAAAGTTGAGGGACTATAATGGTAGGGACAATACATGTACCTATGCAGTCTGGGATCAGTTCCATCACACACTGTAACTCAGACCGGGGTAAGAAGTAGAGGAATGGATGGATGGATTGGTGCTTCAGAGGTTTCCCTAATTCAGTGCAGGGTCATGGTGGCCCGAAGCCTGTCCTCAAAAGCATAGCGCAAGACAGAGGACGTCCAAAGCAGGGCACACATTATGGGTAACTTCAAGAAACCAGTTCACCTAAACTCCTTGTCTTTGGACTCTGCGGTAAGACTTGTAATAAAGCTATGTGGGGAGCTTGAGATCTCTGTAGTTTATTGCTGAACCTTCTTTTTAGTTATTCTTTTTTAGTCATTCTTTTTAGTTACTCAACTAATTATCCCCCATAATTATTATTTTAAAGCGGCATTTACTCAATGTGCTATAATCTTAATTGAATTTTCAACAGCAGAAAAATATTTCAGTAGAGAAGTTCTAAAAACACTATAAGTACAAAAAGCAAGCATCTTAATCTATTAAATATACACATAAACCAGCTTTCAAACCCACATTTCAAGCAAATCACCAGTCAATCGCAAGGCATGTAAACTGGATTGGAAACTAGGAACAGAATTTAAGCATTCTTGAAGTATCCTTGAAAATTGGGATTGGTTTTTCTATTTCAGTATTATATCAGATTTGCCCTCATGAAGTTATAAACATGTACTCCATGATAAAATTAGCTTTAAACAAAGCATTGGATAGGATGACATCATCTGAGGGTTTTATCTTCACAATCATTGCGTATTCACAGCCTGAAATCTCCCATATTCTTGTATGCGCCTTTTACCAGGCATTCATCTGTCTGTTGTCTAAAACAGGACCCATGTCTCTGAAAGGTATAAATAATTAGAACACCTCACCAGCATAAAGCAAAAAAGCCAGTGAGATCCTTATTACATATCAATACGTATGTATTGATACAACATTCAATTTAAGATTTTCTGCGTAATGCTGAATATCTTGTATAATACCTCATGATCATTCTTTTAGGCATAAAAGAAAATTACTACCGTACACAAAAAGTATAACAATAAGAAAGATATCAACAAGACAGTAATACAGATATTGATTGAAGGATTTGTGTGCAGATGCTTAAAGGAAGATGAACACATAAAGGACTACAATAGCAGATAACAGAATGTAGCCTATATGAAATCTATTTGTCTTTATAATGTTTTTCAAAATTGTATTTTTATTATTAATAACATTTATATTTATTTAGCACACATTTTTGTCACAAAACCAATGTGAGGTAAGTAGGCCTATTGTTTTTTGAAAAGATTTCCTTATTTAACTTTATATGAATAGGTCTGACACACACAAGGGCAATCCAGTGATGAAAAATGTCATGTAAAACAGTAGCCCGGTAGCCGATGCGAGCATCACCGCAATAAAACTAATTAAAGCTGCCGCTCTAGGCGGGCGCCTATATCGCCTATAGGGCTGACCGGCCCTGCAGTAGCCTATGATGTATGCCCTGTTAACATCCTTCTACTTCACTGTTATAGCTGGTGAAATGACACGTTCGTATAATTACAATTTATGGGGAAAAATTGTGTTAGTAAAGATAAATGTCCATGTTATATGAAGAGCCACCTGCCATTTCCTTCTTTGCGAATTTACCACTCAGCCAAAAAAAAGCAAGGGGAAACCTAGAAATGTTTTTACATTTTCGAAACTGAGAGTTTATTTGTTGTATAATAAGGAGAATTGCGAGCGGTCCCTTTAAGCGATGCACCCCCGTTAACATGGTGCCCTACCACGGCATTCCGCAAAGCAGAAGAGCCGTCCAGTGCAAGGCTGCGCGTGGCGATGTTTCACCAATTCAGCAGAAAGGTCTGTGAACCCACTCAAGCGATCATTATTGCATGAATAGCAGAATGCCTTAAAAAGAAATGAGCCCGCTTCTCTACAAATCCCGTTTTAACCGGACTGTATATGTGTAGCAATTAAATACTATTAGCGTTAATTACAATTAAAAACTAGTAAAATTTCTACGCTAATGATACATTGTAAGATTTATAATACGAACGTTTTCGTACAATTTAGTACTGAGAATGCAATATGCAGTAATTTGACATTTTGTTTGTAGATGTACAGACTGTATCAGATGCAGGTAAATGTTTTTTTTCCACTTTTCTTTTTCTTTTTTTGTTATGTCAGATGCATTTATAGTGCAGTTGAGAAATACTGGTGCAGTGGAAACATACAGTTTGCATATCCGCATCGACCCATGCAGACTGAAACAGGCACATGTTAGAGACACTAAACATAAGTACAGTCTGTTTGGAAAAGCCAGTCCTGATAGTATAAAGTGACCTTGTTGTAGTGGTCTGTGCATGCTTAGACAAACCTCAGTGTTCGTACTATACGTGGGTCCCCGGGGTCTCCTTCTCAGGGTGGCACTTTGGAGTTCTCCTACTTATAGTCATTCACCGGGGTCGTTCTGAGTGTTCCTGCTTACGGTGGTATTCCAGGATTGTCCTACTCTTGGAGACATCTCAGGCTTCTCCTGAGTGCTTCTAGTCCTACATTACCTTCAGATTCTTCATGGGTAGCTCTGCTCTTGGCAGCATGATGGACTCTTCCTCGTCTATTCTTGATGCTAGTGCTGCATTGTCCTAAGTGTTCCTACTTCTAATGCTACGCCACTTTCCTTCAGTAGAGGGTGTAAGGACACTGCGTCAGAGAACAATGCAAAAGCATTAACAGTTATTTTTGGCTGTAAGTATTCCCTTAACCCATCCAAAGGTGGCATAACAGTATTACTTATGACTATGATTTGGGGTCATGTTGTTGAGGGTTTGCAATTTTATTCATTCATAACGTTCAGTTCTTTTTCAGAATCCGCAATCTACATGCGTTGAATGTAGCTGCTTTTATTGGCAAAAACATAATTTTGCAGGTTATATAATATAAAACTGTAACCATTATACAACTCTTTTCGTCAAGTCTCAGTTAAAGGCATCTGTAGTAGCAGGTCAACAGGGATGTTCCACTTCATCTGGATTGTAGAGTCGGGAGAATACACTATATACTATATACATATGCATATGCATAAATATACATATACAGATGAGAGAGAGTATATGTACACACTTACATTTATGTGGAGTGGTGGGGGTGCAATAGCCACATGTGACTGAATGGCACTGAGACTGAGCTGGGACCGATGATTAAACGCCGCGGTCACTTGGGGGAGGAAAATCAATGAGTCTGTTATCTTTCCTCAGCAGATCACTGCCTTGGAGAGCGAGCGTGGGGAGAGGTGTCCCGTGCGTCTGCTGCAGACCACATCGTAAACTGCATATAATAATGCAGCACCTTCCCCTGAATGACCGAAATGAAACAGCATCATAACACTGGAAAAAGTACATAGAATAATAATACAGCATCATTAAAAAAAAAACCCGAGCACACACAGGATAATACTGGCGTCAGTGAAAAGGCCAGCCGCAGTAGTGCATAGCCACAGCTGTGAACAGGATAGGAGAAGAGTGCATAGCTATTCAGATAAGAAAGGTTAGGCGTTACATCAGTACCAGCAATAGTAGATTAACAATGAATGTTTAATCTAAATAAGTTAGCATATGCTAACTTACTTTCTTTAAATCTGTGTCTGATAAAATGCAAGATGTAAATTAATTTAGCGCCTTCACCTATACTTTGCAAATACATTAATGCAGCACCAACCTTTGGCTTGGCCACAATATTTACATGTCAAATAAAATGCAGAATGCATGAGTAAATGTTGAAAATGAATAATATACTGAAAAAATATGTTTGGCTTTTCCATCAAAAAGAGAGTGAATTTGATGAAAAACTGTTATGATAATCAATGTAAGCGTGTAGAATCAGTAATGGGGAGAATGTATTTATTTGGAATAAAACGTGCAGAGAGAGTCTGTAATCTAACCAGTGCGAATAACATTCTTTTGCATAATTATACCCTGTAGGTAGATGAATACAGTGTTTCTGGATTCTATTGCATTCACTCATGAATGGAGGAATATTCCCAGTTTTATAACATAATAAAAAGTTCTCATACACCAGTGCATTTCACTGAATAGTTATAAAATAATACTGTAAAAGAGTTGTTTCTGCTTTACCGATCTTTGATTATCAGACAGCTTTTTTTGTTAATTACAATTTTATTACACTGGCATTATAATAATCATTAAGCACAAAATGTATAAACTGACCACAAAAGAAGTACTACAAACAAGACCCTTATTAATCATATACGCTGGAATAAGAAATAATTTTTTTTTAGACAGAACAAATGATAATCTTGGAATTGTGTAATGTCAACATGCAATACAGATAAAGATTTAACTGAAAAAAATTCAAGTAGACTTGCCCCAGCAGACTAGACTTTAACATGATTTAATTGCAATTAAGATATTGACATTATTGTGCTCAAGAAATGGAATACAGGATTTATTTAAGCTTTAGGTTTATCTTCTGAGTATAATGGCAAGCTTTATGCTCAAAGTGTTTTTATTTTTTTCTGAAATACTACTTTAAAGGCTGTGCCTAAAAAATGGATTGTTCCATACATCCATCCATCCATCAATTCCATCAACTCCTTATCTAATATAACATCTCCTGGTTCATAAAGCCCATTCCAGGAAGCCACAGGCACAAAGCAGGAGAACACCTTGCACAAGCAAATTCACACACTTGTGAGACATGGTGTCAGCTAACAGGATGCCTTTATACTGGGTCTGGGAAACCAATGTAAACCAGCAGTGCTGCTCACTAAGCTGCTATATTTCCTTAAAATGTATAGTTGGTAAAATGTATAAAATGTGTACAAATCATGAGAAAATAAATTTATTTAAATGTTGGTGCCAAACAGTGTTGCAGTGATCTCTTGGAGTACTGGGTGCTCAAAACCTCTCCAGCAGAGAAATATTTTTAATGTCAACATGTCACCATGAAAATGAAGTATTTTGTGTGTTTCTACATAAAAATATTAATTGGTAAATAGATTCATGTACAAAATAATATATAATATATATAAAGAAAACAGAAAAGAATACTTTAAATTTTAAAGAAATTGTAATTAACTTGAAGGTCGTATACAGCTGGCTTCCCCACTTCCGGTTCAGGAGGGCCAGAATCCAATACAGTCTGCTGATTTACCTGTCCAGAAACACTTGCTAAACCATGTAATTGGCTTATTAAGATATATGTTGAGCCTGGAACTGGAACTGGTTCTTACTGGGTGACCATTAGATGTATGAATTGGAACAGATACATATTTTATGGTAAAAGTAGGTGGCATTTATGTAGGACTGTGCAGTGGAGTAGGTGTGTCAAACAGTGTGTAATAGGAATGCATACAATACTAAAGACTGGGTGATCATGCACAGAGATAGATTATAATGTGACAAAATGAACACTGAGCGATGACTTGGCCAGTCCACCAGTAACAGAACCATTCTTACTGAGTATAGCTGCTGGCTGGGACCTCCAAACCCTCACATTTTAACAAGAGAAAATACAGTTTGTAAATTCCTAATTTGGTAAATATGAGCAAAAACACACTCCCTTATTTTATATATATATATATATATATATATATATATATATATAAAAATAGTGAAGGACTGATCCAAAGTGGCAGTTTACACTGCACAGTTTCACAGTCATGTGATGCTTGAGAAGGACTAATCCAGAGTGGCAGTTTGCACTACAGTTTCACAGTCATGTGATGCTTCAGTAAGACTGCAGGAAATGTAAAAGATATGTAAAAGTTATTTTGTTGCATGCTACATAGTTTTACTGAAAGTCACTGGCATAGCTAGATATTTTTCCCGTTCATACCACCAGATGAGACCTTTCGATGATCTCCTAGGAGTTGAACTACCAACCTCTTGGTCTCAATTGTGACAAGTCCGCCTGCAAGGTCGTCATTATGACCTTGAATTTTTCTCTCCCCAGTCTGTAGAGTATGTCTGCCAAGCCGTGGAGGATTCTCCATATGGACTTGAGCTACAATGTCAAAGAAATGTTTAAGTCCCCAAATCTGAGAAGCCTCTGCTGCCCATACCATTATCTCGCCAATGGAAAGTTAACCCGTTAGTGTCTCATTATAAGCCCTGCGTCCGCCTGTGTCACGGGGCCCAGGAAGGAATGTGGGCAAGAAGAACATCGTTAGATGTGTCTTCTGTCAATGGCCTCCTAGCAGCTGGCAGATCTCAGATGTGACAGTAACAGCTTGCTGTAGTGAATGTGCTGACACGACACTCAAACGCCAATAGTTTTTACATACATGTCAAAGAGGTTCCAGTTTCTTCTAGAAACTGGAACTTCTATCTAGATTTTGTTTGTTCCTTCATTTTTCAGATATATTTTATACTTATATATATATATATTTCACACATATATATATATAGTTTTCCAACATGCTACTTATAGCACATTTTGATTCTTGTCTGATATCTGATATCTGTATATATGCTGTTTAATTTGTGATTGTGTATGTAGATAGAGCTCACGCGCACGTGTGTGTGTGCATGCATGTGTGTGCGTCCGTGTGTGTGTGCATGCATGTGTGTGCGTCCGTGTGTGTGTGCATGCGCGTGTGTGTGTCAGTGAGGTTATTCATTACGATGGTTTCACCCACAAATGCTGCCCCCCAGTTCGGTGTTTGGGACATTGCCTCCCACAATGATGGATTGCACTCGCATACTGTAGCATGCAGCATTCTTAAAGGGTTTTTTTCTGTCTCCCCATACTGGTCAAGAGGAAGCAGCTATCTGTGGGAGGCGGGGTGGGGGGGGGGGGCGGGGGAATCCTGGAGGCAGCCTTCCCCTTTAAAAGCGGCGGCTCTGCTGCTGCGGCAGGGGAAGAGCTCTGCTGAGCTGTGCATTTTGTGCTGCCAAAGAGGGGGGGGCCTGCCACCAAGAGCCGGCTGCGGGACCGGCGCCGCAGTCCTGTCCGCGGCACTGCCCTGCGCGCAGCGCGCCCCCCGCTCACAGCCCACCGTCCAGGTGAGTTTGCATCCTGCATGCGCAACTTCTGCTCCCCCTGCGAGCTAGCCTCATTCTCAGGCACCTTTCTTACACGTGAGATGACAGCACCTTTCCTGTTTCCCATTAGCTTCTAATTGCTACATCATTTTGCAGTTTATCATCTGCTGTGGGGAGAGAGTCCCGCATGCTGCCTGATCCGCTTTAACTGCTGCCGCAGGCTGACTTCACTGCCCCAGGCATCTGTCATAGTTTCTGCATCAGCCGGTTTGCGGACAGCTCAGATGTACCCCAGGTCATGTGACCAACGGGGCTCTGAAGTCATAAAGAGAACTGGCAGGACAGCAGAAGTACGGTGCAGCTGATCGGAGCGGCCTCCGCACCTTCTGTAGTCCTTGCAAATGGGCAATTCTCTCCCGTTTGGAGTCCTATGCACATGCCAGTCATACCAGGGATGTCTTCAAATAATCTATCTCTAGGCAGGTATAAATGCGTGGGTGAGGCATTTAACCCTCTGTGGCCCCACAGTCCTGAAACAGGGTCCCCTACACATGTTAGTGTAGGAGGAGCCCAGGAACTCACGGCTGGGCCCAGTTTCGCTTTCACTCTGGCTGTCCTGCCTGTGCAGATGTAGCCCATGTTGCCCATGGATACCGGCATGCCAGTTAAAGGCACAGTAAATAAGGAGCGCCAATGACGTGTGCCGGGCAGGCTGTCGGATGGGGGTTCCAGAGCAAAGGCGCGCTGCCTAGGCGCTTACTTTCAGCTGCCCTGCTCTGCACCTACAGTGCAGCTTTGCTGTGTGAAGGTGTTGCGTTGTCGCAGTGTTGCCACGGCTAAATTGAGTACTTTCCGGCACACTCTGTGGGGGTAATGGGCTGTAATCGTGCCCGTGAGGACGGGGGACGTTCCGGGCACTCCTCATTAGAACATCTCGCTAGTTTTTTTTGTGGTGCTTCTACTCCCTGATCTAAGAGAGCTGTCAGGACTAGACCTTCTCTGCCTCCTTTCCTGGTGTCCGCAGAGGACGAGACAACTCGGCATCTTTGGAAAGTCTTTAGCCTGAATTGGTCTGAATGTCCCGCCTGGATGAGAGGCATAAGCTGAGTGCTGCAGCACTTCAAACGAGACCCTGACATTCGCTGCAGCCCCCCCACCTCTCTCGCTCTCTCTCGCTCTCTCTCGCTCTCTCGTTCTCTCTCAGGAGGAGAGTTGCCCCGATTGTATATAGTCGTGTCCTGTATGCGGCGTGTTGGCTGAACTAGAATGCAGTATGTTCAGATTTCACGGGTGACTCGAGGTGAATGAAAATGCAGATCTGTAGAGCAGCACGACTGGCACATGTGGGCATCGCTGCCCGATGGTGCCAGGTCCTGCTTGCTGTCCTAGGCCTCCTGCTAGGAGTTTAATGGATTTGATTGTCTAGTTTCTAGTTGTCTATGTTTTATCCAAGGTGTCTTAAAATTTGCCCTTTCAAACCATGATAGATTTACCTGAGGAAGCTCATTCAAGAGGGTAAAAGTGCCAGATTTCCTATGGAAATGCTTGAGCTGCACTTCTGAATCCTCAACCGCACAGTGACTTAATGCTACAGCGTCCTTTGTGGCGCGTGATCTACTTTCAGTGAGTTGTATAAATGTTATGTGCATGGCTCTCCGCTGGCTGATCCATTGACTTTGGGAGCACAGCCCCAGAGACATGTTGGCTGGATCAGCAAGCTGCTCTGTTGATGGTGCATTGTCCCGTCACGGTGCTCCGATCCTGATGATGCAATCAATGCAGCAAGCTTTGAAGTTGCCGGGTAAGGGAATCCACGCGTTCTCTCATTGACTGCTCCCCTTTCAAATAGTTCCGCTTGGGCTGCACAATGCAGACAGCAATCCGGACCTTTGTGAGGTCATAGAGGCTTATAATTTTTCTTATTGTTGGGATAGTAGGGACCTAAGATATCTCATACTGGTCTAGTAAATGATTTTGGAATGTTTTTATTGGTTAAGCCAGTGGGCCTTAGACTATCTCAAATGGGAATTTATTGGAGGACAGGAAACCAGTCGGACAGATCTTTTGCAGTCTTGATAAATGTCCTATCAAACTAAACAGTCATGCCTCCTTTTTCTTCTGCTTTAGTAGGGATTTTTAGTCATAATGTTAAAATGCATGCTGTTAATTATTTTATATTAATTGGAAGACGGCAGCACTCTACAAAGTGGCAATTTCGAGTTTAATAAGAAGGTTAAACAAAGGTGTAAAGAATTTACCTGGACCAAACTACTGGATCCAAATTAGTACATTTTTATCACACACTGGACATTTACCATTTATCATATTAAAGGAGACAGCATTTACCATTAACTGAACTGTAGGACAGCACACAGAAAATGCTGCATTGACTGCAAACCCAGTCAGAGTGAGCAGTGCTGCATCCAGTCTGAGCTCGCTGTGCTCCTCTGCTGGGCCGCAGCCCAGAGTGACTTTGTCCCTTCACTGGCGAGGTCACCACGGCCCCCCCCCCCCACAGCACAGCTTCTGTGCAGCTGCAGGCCAGTGCGGCACAGTGCAGCAGGAGGGAGCACTGCATGCTGGGAGCTCAGCTGAGCTGCGCTGCAAACCCACCCAGCCATGAACTCCCATCTGAGCAGGAAGAGTCGCCTGTAAGCTCAGCTTCAGCTCCTCTATTTCAGGCTCTGCTTACCTATGTGAAAGCTCACATATAATCAAAGGTAGCCTATATCATTTTTTATATTTAACTATATATAGTTCATTTATTTTCCAAGCAGTTATATATATAATTACTATTACTGATTATGAGTGACTTTACACTACATTTCCTGCAAAACTCTACTGTTAAAAACGAGTTAAACATGCATCTGTGTATTTTATTCATGCAAAAATCATTTCATAAGTTATTCTTACCGTTGCCGCTGTGTTTGGACAAATCTGCATGTCTGTCTGTCTCTGCAGGCCAGCCGCTCTTCCATTCAGCATTGCACTCCATACAAATTCCAGGCGCTATATAAACTCACTGCATGACCGGAAAATTTAAACGTTTTGTATTTTTGTTATTTGCTCAGCATAAGTTATTATGATAAAATACATTAGCTCATTTACTGCTGTAATTACTACCATTGTTAAAATACCTTGGGTCTCAGGTGCTGTGTCATCTGTGACCTCTTCATCGCCTTGCTTTTGATGCAGTCCGGCTGCTAGACCTTAAATGTTGACCACAGCATGTTGGGTACAGAACACTTCTGTCTGATTTTGTGAAAAACACT
Source organism: Petrocephalus zakoni (assembly GCA_026774425.1). NCBI lineage: Eukaryota > Metazoa > Chordata > Actinopteri > Osteoglossiformes > Mormyridae > Petrocephalus > Petrocephalus zakoni. The sequence goes on from JAODKN010000069.1 coordinate 394,643, forward strand.
GTGCCAGCAACAATAATGGAATTGCTTTAGTTAAAAGATCATGTACCTGCAGTAGTGAAATTTTTGCTAGAAAGTCTGTAAATCTTTCATGGTCTCTTCCTTTATATTATAAAATTGATATTAAATTTCATTATATTTTCCTGATGGATTGTTTTATGCTTTCTTAGGGGCAGACACTGTTAATGACCACATGAATCCTTTACTTTTTTTTCTATCCATCCTGTGACCGCTTATGCTGATCAGGACCATGCCTATCCCAACAGCATAGGGCACCAGGCTTGGGCTACCTCTGGACAGTCTGTCACAGGGTAGATACACACTGACACTCTATGGGTGATTTAGAGACACCAGTTAGCCTAGCCTTAACTGCATGTCCTTTGACTAAGGGATAAGACCAGACTATATAGAAGAAACAGGTTCACTAACCAAACTTCAAACACACAACAGAGATGGGATTCAAACCGCAAAATAAGTAGGAATTAAAATTTAAATGCAGAAGCTTCAGTGTTAAACTTCTGTCTTTGTTTTCACTGGAAAAAAATGTTTCAAAATGTTCTGAAATATATAGAAAACAACCAATAAAATAATACTAAAATAAAGGAAAGAATACTAGGTTAAATACTGTGTATGTAAAATATATCCATAACACAAGGAAAGCCTGTCCTTTAACTGAGACAGTTAAGCTTGTCCTAGAAGTGTAAACTAAAGCATCTATTTGTAGCTGGTCTTTTTATACACTGAATAGGGCACTAGGCTATGGTCGATGGCACTGTGGGGGTGGGGTGGAGGACTGCTCTTGGATTTGGGTTTGAATTAGAGTGACGTAGGTCTAATGTGCCGACTGGGTCTGTAAGCTGTCATCATATTCGCACTGACACACTGATTCATGTATATGGATGGCTGTCTAATTGAAAGTGTGTGTGAGTGTGTGTGTGTGTGAGTGTGTATTTGTAATTTTTACAGTGTGGGGACCCAACGTCCCCACGATGTAATAAAACCCTGTTACTTTTTACCTTGTGGGGACATTTTTTCAGTTCCGACAAGGATAACCTCAATTTTAGAAAAATCTGTGACTGCAGTTAAAAAACTAAAAATGCCAAAAGTCTTGTATTTTGTTTGGTTACTCATGGTTAAGGTTAGGGCTGGGTAGAGGTTAATGATGTCATTGTTAGAATTTAGGTTATGAATGGAGAGTCCCCATAAAGATAGGAATACATGGAAAGTGTGTGAGTGTGTGTGTGCAATATTGTGCAGTAGCTATGTTACTTTACTTAGTCTATTCTCTGGTCTGTGCTTTTTTTTCCCAAATAGCTTTATTTGAAGCATTAACAGATAAAATGCAGCAAATTCAGTGGTAATAACATAAAAGCTGTTTGACTAAATAGTAACATTTCATATTAAATAAGACTGGCCTGTGGCTTGACCAATCACAGCCCTAGCAGAGAGCAGCACTGACGGGGGGGAAGTGGCGGGCATGTCAGGGCTTGTACACCATGCCTGGTGAGAGAGGAGCGTGCAGCAGACGCAGGCTGGCCCCAGTGCCTCAGCTTCATTGAAGAGTTTGGGCAGAGAGACTTTACATTGCCTGATGCAGATATTATATATATATAATATAAAAATGTAGCATACCTTGTACTGCTTGAATTATGAGCAGGACAGAAGCTAAGCTGCAGCCCAGATAGGTCGATGAAGCCTGAATGGACCGTGGATCTATTCAGACGGAGCTTTTATGTGCTTTTTCTGGATCGAACCTTTGAATCATCAACCTTTTTAGATAGATAGACAGATATGTGTCTGTGTAATGACTGCTGGTCATCAGAATACTGATGTGGGACTTAGCAGGACTTGAAGGTGAAGGCACTGTTGGACCTTCAGTGAGGCTCACGCCATTGCCTGGCTTGCAGATGCTGATGCCAGGAGATGTTCTACAGGCTGTACTGCAACCCAGTTGACTTCAACAGGACCATTGCTTTCTGGGTAAGAAGAATTTCATACATGTCTCATTGCTAAATATGTCCTAAAATTAGTATTAAGCAGGTCTGAATATTACAAAGTATGTTCAAAGTATTTTAGTTTCTAGTCATACCATCATATAATAATGTTATAAAACACAAGCACAGATGTTTACGTGCTGTAAAAAGCAACATTGTTAACTGCGTGTCTGGAACTGGACACCGGAAGCTTGGCTGAACCGGATTTTACTGCATGTGGCCCATCTAAGCTATAAACTTGAAAATCTTGTCCATCTCTTGACAATGCCTGCTATATGTTTCATTTTTCGATTACTCTGAGAGGTCAAGATGCCACCCTAAACAATCGATTATAATGGAGTACATTTTCTCAGGAATATATGAAGTAAAAATACTAAGTGAATAGCGACATGTCGCATAGTTACTTCTCTTCTCTGCTGTAAGGTCACATGACACACGTAAGGTCACATGACACCAGTTTCTGTCTCATTCCATTATGTGATTGTACATGTCAGTAACATATTAAATAAATCTGCAAATTGAATTACTGAGATGTTTCTGCTATTGCTGGTACGAGCAATTTAGCAAGCTTAGTGGCTGTCATCAGCGTGAGTTTTGTGTTGGATTGCACTTCCTCCTCAGCCCGTTATGAGCACAGCATACCGCTTTCAGATTAGCTCTAACACTCAGCTTTCTGCTCCGCTGCTAGCTCTAAGCAGTTCTCTCTGCACAAATTTGGTCCAAAAGTAAGCCATATACAGTATTACGTATATATTTACACTTATATGCAGAACTAAACATAATGCCAGTAAGTTGTATAAACCTAATCCACACAAATAGGATGAATACACAGACCACATCCACAAAGTAAATCCGAGAAAAAAAATACACCACTTTCACATAATCAGTTTAACCGGATGCAGAATAAAATGAATAATCATTCAGCAGGAGACATGAAGTTGATTATTAATGTCAGTAAGATCAAATCCTTACCAAAAGCTTGATGTGCACTCTGTATTAGAAACAGCCTCAAAGGGCAATGGCATTTTTAGGATACATTTCAGTCCTAGTGCATAGACCTACCCTAGACACACAAATATTTATAGATATTTCTAAATATTTCTAATATCTAGAGACTGGTGGCAGATTTTTCCACGTCACCAGCCCTCAAGACTGTTAATTATTCAAATACATTGATCAGTGAACAGTGGGGTAAACAGATAGGGATGGAACAAGAATGCAGTGTGTGTGTTCTGTGTCTCCTGTGTCCTCTGCCTGATTCTCCCACTAAATGATGCATTAGCAGGTTTGACTGCTATTGATGCCAGGTGGAAGTGGATGTACCATATGGCCTGTACCATGTCAATAATGTAGAGGGAATATGTTATGATCATGTTACTGTGGTGAATGTCAGGTGGTACTAGATGTACCATATGGCCTATACCATGTCAGTAATGGAGGGGGAATATATAATAATCATATTACTGCGGTGAATGTCAGGTGTAGGTGGATATACCATATGGCCTATACCAGAGCTATTCAAATCACAGTCCTCAAAGGCCGAGCCCTGCTGATTTTCCAGCTTTCCTTTACCTCTCAGCCGGGTGTGACGCCTCCAGCCAATCAGAATCAGTAATTATTAAACAAACCACCTGGAATAACTAAAACAACGCCTGGATTTGGAATAGGGGTCCAGATTTGAAGAGTCCTGCCCTATACCATGACAGTAATGGAGGGGGAATATGTTATGATCATGTTACTGCGGTGAATGTCAGGTGGAGGTGGATGTACAATATGGCCTGTACCATGTGAGTAATGGAGGGGGAATATGTTATGATCAGGACTATTTGGAAGTCATCATTTTACAATTAATTCAAAACACACTTATTTTAATTATATGCAGACATTACGAGTCAGGATGTTATGCATATCATTCTGTAAAACTTAATATACCATATTTTTTAATTAAATGGACCAGGGAGATTTATAATTGTAATTATAAAGGTAGTCCACTTTGATTTTAAATTTGAAAAGCATGAAAACCATAAACCAGTTATATATATATATATATATATATATAATATATCTCGACCTCATAGCCCAGATACTTTTGGATATGGCCAAGAACTTTGCAATCCACAATTATTTAATACTAAACCATTAGTGTAAAACCTATTGGGTTGATTGATTGCAAAAGCAAACAGTGTAACTAATTTCATTGTATGGTTCCACATTATAACTTCAGTTTTATTTATTCTTTATCATAATTGTTAAACAGTGTTGTTCATAAATGCTAAAGTTTTGTACTAACTTCAAAAGCTAAACTTTTTATATAAAAATGCATTTTTGTGCATGCCAGTTGTCTGATCTGCAACTGAAGACAACTTCACCGTGCTGAGCACATTTAACCTGAATGAAAGAGGCAGACGGAAAGATTTGAATGAATCAGCAGAATGATGCAGTAGTATGGATGTAATACAAATTATTAGAATTTCATAACAACAAGAATATCATCATTGTCGAAATATGATCAGAAAAGCAGCATACAGTCCCCAAGTCCAATTCATGTGTTCTTGCTAGCCAAAGTTCAAAATTTCAGGTTTCACTTCCAGGAATTGAAACCTAGATGTGTTACACAACATAGGTCATGGCAGCTTTTGTATCAGACCACCCAAATTTTAAACGAGCAGCAGTACTGGAACATGAGACTGGCAGGTGTTTTGTGTTTCCCAGGTGTGTCCTGGTAGATTGATTGTTTAAACAGTAAATAACTCTGAATGTCTGCTCTTGGGTTTAGCCTTGGGCTTCAGCTCTGAAGACTGTATTTGTTGTTAAAATGGATAAACCAGCATGAAGAGCAGAGAGCTGCCTATGGGGGAAAAGCGAGTCATTCTGTATCTGAGAAGAGTGAAAATCAATCAGCGGCATTGCACAAACATCGGACACAGCCAGTACAGCAGTGCATCTCTTGTCAGTTTTGTGGAAAGATTTGGTGCACTGGAAACGAAATTGCCATTTGTGTGTGTGTGTGTGTGTGTGTGTGTTTATGTGTGTGTACCGGTTTTGCTATACTTGTGAGGACCATTGGACCTCACAAGTACTGCAAATCCTCAAAAAATGTGACTAGTGAGGTAATTTTTCAGTCCTCTCTACTTCACACTTCATTTTATAAAAATCTGTGAATGCAATCAAAAAAGTAAAAGTCTTGTATTTGGGTTGGTAACTTATGGTTAAGGTTATGCTTAGTGGGGGTTAAAGGTGTTGTGCGGGCCCAGCTTCACAGGGGGGCCCACCCAGCCAAGAGGGGGAACTGTATTTTTTTACATGTAATTGCCCCCCCCCCCAAAAAAATATCTTCCTGGCTCACCCTGTTACCAAGAGCTGGAGCCGAACCTGGTGTTGTGATTGGGATTAGAGTTTTTTCCATAGAAAGGAATGGACGGTCCTCATTTAGAATACAAACGTATGTGTATGGTTGTGTGTATGTTTGTTTATTTGTTCTCTGATCTATATTTTTTCCACTCTGAAATATTTACTTAATGTACTTTGATACTCAATTAATTTAGATTACGTGGTATAAAATTTATTATTAGCAAAAAACAAACATATGATTTGATAAATAGTGTGTATTTCTGGTATTAATATTAAAAGGATTCTAAATGTTCTGGTTGTTCTGCTAATGGAGAAAATTATTTTAAAAGTACAATAAGCTGGTTGCATATGTGTGCACACCCTTAAATTAATCCTTTGTTGAAGCGCCTGTTGATTTAAATACGGCATTCAGTCTTTTTGGATACACACCTGCCATCAATTAAAGTGACTCGGATTAACCCCAATAAATTTCATCTGTCCTAATAGGATTTTCCTGACATTTACTCAGTTGCATCCTACAGCAAAAGCCATGGTCCACATAGAGCTTACAATGCATCAAGGGATCTCATTGCTGAAAGTTATGTCAGGAGAAGGGTACAAAAAATTTCCACGGCAATAGATATACCATGGAAGACAGTGAAGGCAGTCATCAAGGAGCAGAGAAGATACAGGACAGCAGTGACATTACCAAGAGCTGGATGTTCCTCCAAAACTGATGCAAAGACACGATGAAAACTGGTCAGGGGGGCTGCGGTTAGGCCTACAGCAGCACTGAAGGAACTGTGGGAATTTCTGGAAAGAATTGGTCGTGTACTATATGTGACAACAATCTCCCATATTCTCCATATTTCTGCACTATGGGGTAGGGTCGCAAAACGTCAGCCTTTTCATACAAAGAAAAACACTCAGGCCCGGCTAAATTTTGGGGAAAATACAATACATGGGATTGCTGGGAGAAAGTGGTGTTGAGCTGCAGCGATTGTTTGTTGTAGTGTTTGGAGGGATATTTCGAGTGTTTGTGTGCTAAACTGTTACGTGTTACGTGGGTGGCTGTTTTATTTTTATTTTTCTTATTTCGGTCGGCGTGAGTGCTTGTTTGTCCT
>JAODKN010000069.1:401187-414795 GCA_026774425.1 Petrocephalus zakoni
TGTGGGCAAGACTAAGGAGCTGGTGGTGGACTTCAGCAGAAGGCAGCAGAGGGCCTACACACCTCTCATCATCGACGAATCTCCTGTGGAGAGGGTGAAGACCTTTAAATATCTGGGAATTCACATTTCTGATAACTTGATGTGGACGGCTCACAGCCAAGTCCTGACCAAAAAGGCTAAGCAGCGCCTGTATCACCTGCGACAACTGAGGAAGTTGAAGGTCTCACCTACAATCCTACGGACTTTGTACTCTGTGCTGTGGAGAGCATCCTGACTCAGAGCATCACTTCCTGGTTCGGGAATTACTGTGTTCAGGACCGCAATGCCCTCCAGAGAGTGATCCGCGCAGCTGAACATTGCTGAAGGTCGGCCCTTCCATCTCTACAGGACATTTACATTGAGAGATGTGGGAGCAGGGCCTTCAGGATCACCAAGGACACATCCCACCCCAACAACAGCCTATTTCAACTCCTGAAATCAGGAAAGAGACTCAGGAACATCATGGCCAGGACTGAGAGACTTAGGAGGAGTTTCTTCCCCCAGGCCATAAGGTTTCTGAACCTGGACCTGCCAGTACACCTGACACCCTGATGCCGATTGTCCTCTGGCACCCCTTACCACACTTGCACTGTTGCACTGTTCACTTTTTTTTTTTGCACCATTGCACTTTAACCCTAGCACAGTTGGATGTCTTTTGTTGTTAGTATTTATTGTACGTTTCTTTCGCACATGGTCTACCTGTACAGTCTAGAAAAGAGTGGTTCAGGGGCATTTCCCTGCTTGTTGTAGCTTGTATAACCATGCATGCGACAATTAAAGAATCCTGAATCCTGAAAAAGCATTTGGGGAAAATGTGTATTGGTCTGATGAAATGAAAGTTGAACTTTTTGGCCACATTTCTAAAAGGTATGTTTGGAACTAAAACAACACTGTGCATCACCAAAAGAACACCATACCCACGGTGAAGCATGGTGGTGGCAGCATCATGCTTTGGGGTCGTTTGTCTTTAGCTGGAACTGGGGCTTTAGTCAAGGTGGAGGGAATTATGAACAGTTCCAAATATCAGTCAAGCGATATCAGGCAAATATTGCATGCTGATACTGAATGCTTTAAACCAGAAAGTGCTTCAACAATGTATTAGTTTAAGGGGGTGTACACTTATGCAAACCAGCTTGTTGTACTTTTATATGTTTAATATTTTTTCCCCTGACAGATTTGTTTGTTTTTCCAGTTAAATTGAACAGGTTATACAGTAGGTCACATGAAAGGTGGAAAAAGTTTTACATTATTTATCATGGTCTCATGTTTTTACATCACAAAACCATGGCATCTTAACAGGGGTGTGTACATGTTTCATATCCACTGTAACAAAGGAAGCAGAACAGAAGTAAGCCCTACAGTAAATTTAATACTACAGCACAATAAATTGTAGATAAGTATACATTTGGAAATGTTGAATACAGATGTTGTCTGGGGCTGATATAACATTGAACAAGAGATGTTGAGTCAATTTAATCATATGCAGGTATTGAAAATGGATGGACAAATATGATTTTTTTCTGCAATAGTCTTTAATGTCTTTACTGTACACAAAAGTAAATGCAAAATAACTGATACACAGAACAATTTATTGTAGGATGTTGGGCTGCTATCAAACCTCCTGCAGTTGTTTGACAGATAAAGGAAGTGGAAATGTATTTTATGCTTTGTGCTTGAGAACTTCAGGTTATAATAATAGTGGCACTTTACGGCCCAGGTTAAGGGCCTTGCTTAAGGGTCCACAGATAGGTGGCTAGTCTGCCAAAGCCAGGCACTAGCAACCTGAGGTTCAGGTACAGATTCCTTGGCCTCTGTAGACCTATTAGTTGTCTCATTTTGTTTAGAAAAGTTAGAACACCAAAGTCAGAGTACTGATAGTCAGGTCCCTTGTAGGTGACACATAGTACATCATAGTTAAAGTCATTTTTAAGGTGGTGTTTACGATATTTTTGTGCACCCACTATAATTTGTGTTGGTTGTAACTAGGGCTGTGTATTGGCAAGAATCAGACAATACGATACATGTCACGATACCGGAGATATATTGTGGGGTTTTTTAATCTAACTGTAGAAAAACTATTATGGTATAATGAAGACCATGTGCATACGGATTTAAGCAAAAACGTTTACTTCAGGTAAACAAGTTCAGTGCATACAATTTTTAAACAGTCATTAAAGACTGTATATATTTAAATCACTTTTTAATTTCTTATTTTTTAATGAACTAATTAAAGAAAATAGTCACTGTAACTTCCAACTTAGTTTTACCGTGAAAACCAAAATGATTAAACACTTCAGCTCGGTATACTGCAAGGAGCCGGTCTAGCAAGCTCTGATTCAGCCATGGCTGCGAATGTTGCTAGTAACCAGACTTTGCTAAAGTGTGTCGTACTGAGCACAGCTATCTAGCGGCCTGGAGGTTAAACACAACACAAAGCGAACCACTGTCAATTGCGAATACATGTAAACAATTTTCTTTAAAAAATCAATGTTGTGTTTTTGAAAATCAATACAGTATCGCAAAATGAAATATCACGATACTCAAGTGTGTCGATTTTTTTCTTACACCTCTAGTTGTAACTATAATCTTGATATGTTGGAATACAGTTGACTGGGTGAAGAACCTCCAGACTAGTTTCAGTACTAGGGAATGACCTGCTGTTGTTCCTTTGAAAACAGTACTGAACCAGTAAAATATCCAGCTGGATTCAAATATATTGTAGTTTCAGTAAACATGATTTCTCTTATAAAGTATTTTTGCCAAATAGCCATTGAATGGCATCTTTGTTTCTGGCAGCAGACACTGAGCTCCTTCACCTCTATGCCATGGGAAGTATCCTCCTGATGCTTGTCATGAACCCCCCCCCCCCCACACACACAGATCCCCACAGGGCAACACGAGGCCCAAATCCTGACACTTCATTGGCTTCGGAGGCAGCAGTAGGTAGAAAGCTGGTAGGTGATTGGGTCATTATTGATACATATCCTCACTAATACCCAGTTAGTCATATCTGGTTGCTTATTAAGTCTGACAAGCATTTGATGAGGTTTCCCCTGGAATGTTTGTTCTGAAAACTGTACAAGTTTGAAAGTGAGGCTCAATATACAAAGTGATAGCTTGTATTTACTTAGATACTATACAGCACATTAGTCTCTGTCGTCACTTTATGTTGTATTTGCATTTTTTCAGTCCTTCAGTCCGACTATTTCATTCATGATATGTATGTTCGTACAGATGGTACTGTGCAAAAGTCTTAGGCAGTTGAGCTGAAATAATCTTAATGTTGATGTACGATTTTATGTCTATAAAAGTGTGTTAGCTTAATCTAGTGATGTATTCAAGACCACTTAAACCAATACCAAGTCATTATCAAGACCAGAGTGTGTCGAGACCGAGACAAGACCAAGGCAGGACTAGACCATGTCAAGATCAGAAACAAACTAATGTTTGAGTCTACATAACACAACACCCTATAAAATGTGGGGCATAGGCACCATCTCGGGGCTAGGCAGTTCGGCCTAAAATTTGTGTCAGTTTAATTTGAACCGTAGATGTTTTTTCTTAAAATTCCAATATAAATGCTTCTAGACAGGCAAAGCACAGGTATGGCTATTGCATGACGCAAGGGTATAGGTTTGGTCTCCGTGTAAAAACCAACTCAAAGCATGCACATCCAAATAGTAAACTCTGGGTACTGGATAGAGAAATCAGTCAGTGAAAAAGGATGGAGTCCACTAGGACTGCAGCTATCGATTATTTTAGTAAATGAGTATTCTGTCGATTATTCCATCGATTAATCGAGTAATCGGATAAGAAATACTTTTGTCTTATTAAAGTGCAATGGTAACTATTCAAAAGAGAAAAAAACAGGTCTCAAAATGAACAACTCATTGGTTTTAATGGTTAAACTGCTTACCATAATGATGATATTTTAAGTCATTCAACGTGAGGCGGATGAAATAATCTGAAAATAGACACGTTTTCTTCGAGCACTGTTTGCAAATGCAGCACTGAAAAAGTGCACGCAATAATAGACACTTTACCGCAACACGGTATTTTTTGACAAATAAATTACCACAAAATAATGTAAGCTATTTTGCCATAAATTTGGTAGTAATTTCACATTGACCCGTGTGACCGGAGGAGAGCTGTAAACTGATATTTTAATCAGATGTATTAACATGGTAGCAGTGCCGCTAACTGTAATTATGAAGCTCTTGATAACCAGGACAACTTAATATGTAACGTTACTCTGCGTCAGTAGTAATTCACCAAATCATCAGTGAAATGGGGACGTTAGCCTCGATAGCATGCTAAGCTTACTTCGATCATAACTATTAATTATGATAACCATTAACTACTAATGCTGCGCACAAATAAGAACAAAATATTATTTAGCATATTAATGACAGCTAATGTATTAAATGTTATTTTTTATTATTATTTTTTTTTATCAACATGCCACTTGGTAAGCAATGGAAATGACCGTGATTCTATGCCGTGAATGTCAATGTTTGGAACTACTCATGGTCTCCATAACTCCATAACCAAGACCTCAAAAAAAGACCGGTCTTGAGACCGGTCTACAACCGGAGTACTATTACACTAGGCTTAACCATTTCACTAATCACCGTTAATACCCATGTAATTGACTCAACCAGTAGCATACCATGTCTGGCTTATCAATACTTTCAATATTTTCAATATTGATTGATTGATTGATTGATTGATTACATGAGTCAGGGGTGAAATCTAACAAACACATGTAATGGCTGAGGTGCCTCTGAGGAGAGATTTGGGAACTGAAATGGTGTTCATCTAACCATCCAACAGGATATCAGTAACTTTTTGGATAACAGGAAAAATTCTTGTAATTCTTCATTTGTATGCATGTTCATCCATGTTTTCATCCATGTTTTCTAATATTAAATTGTTTTTTTTCCGTGTAAATAAACTATACTCAGACTATTAGTTTCAAACATTTTCTTTGACTGCCTAAGACAGTACAGTAATTCAGTACAATCACTCTGGGTCCAGGAACACGTGAGATCGTATATTTTGCAGTATGTTAGTCTTCTTTTTGAAAATGCATGTAAAGCTGTCAGACATTTAAAATAACAAATGTCTTTTTTGGTATAGAATTTAGCGTTAGCTTCCATAATTGAATGTCTGGGTTGTTTATTCATGTTTCCAGTAGACAGCTGTATTGTGTTGTGTAAGTTGAAATGCCTAAAGATGAAAAATGTATATTTTCTAATGTTCTTGGTAGATTTTACTACCGGCTTGTTTAATTGATTAATAATTAGTTACCTTTATATAATTAACATGTAAAGCTTCCCTGCTTTTGTCTGAGATTTTTGATTACGTTCATTTTATGTATGATGGAAGCACATGCTTATGTGGTGCATGAATGGGTCATGAAGAACAATGTTTCACAACCTGATCTTTGGGGACCCCCAGTCCAATTTTTGCTCCGTACTGGGAGTGGGGAAGGAGCAAAAAAATGGACTGTCAGGCAGGGAACTGGGAGGGAGCAAAAATGTGGACTGTCTGGGGGTCCCCAAGGCCCGGGCAGGGAAACACTGTTTTAGAACATGATATGTTCTTCAAGGAGCAAATTGTAATTGAGTTTGTTTTTAAACGTAATAGTCAGTATAGTCCGGGATGCAGGCCATACTATGTGTTATGAGTGTCCTCCTCACTCAGCTAGCGCTCTGATTATGAGCCTGGCATTTCAGTATAGTCCGGGATGGAGGCCATATTGTGTGTTATGAGTGTCCTCCTCAGCTAGTGCTCTGATTATGAGCCTGGCATTTCAGTATAGTCCGGGATGCAGGCCGTATTATGTGTTATGAGTGTGCTCCTCACTCAGCTAGCGCTCTGATTATAAGCCTGGCGCTTCAGTATAGTCCAGGATGCAGGCCATACTATGTGTTATGAGTGTCCTCCTCACTCAGCTAGCGCTCTGATTATGAGCCTGGCATTTGCCCTCTGTGAAAAGCAGCTCACTTATCACACCTGTTTAGCACAGTGTACTGCTGGGAGGGGACTTAAGGTGTGACCAGGAGAGCATTAATCCAAAGGTCTATAGTAGGTGACATTCTATGACATCAGGTCCCCTAGCCTTCAGTGAGGGGGGTATGGAGCCCTGACAATCATAAACCCTGCTTGGATACCATGCCAAAAAGAATTCCTCTCCTGCTCCCATTGCCTGTTGGCCTGAGCCAACAACGAATTTGTTTATGTTATTATAATTATGAAGAAGCAAATGAACACCAGACTATCTCCTCATAAGTTTCAGTCCTTCTTTGAGCTACATGCTGATGCAAAGAGGTCAAAGAGCCTCCTCCCAGTTGTGCAGTGGTGGCTACATTCCCATTGTGATAGCAATGCACATAGCTATCAGCCAGCAGGCCTCTGGCCCCCTTTGGGCGCTCTGCACCCTCCCACAGCCTTATTTGTATCTCCCTCCTCTATCTATCACATACGTGACTCACCATGGGGCTAGTTCAAGGTGGAGGACTTTATGGCACTTGTTTTTCAGCGTAACATTGTAAAAGTGGGCGTGGTCTAATGGGGTAGGGGCGGAGCTGGCCACAGGTCAGCGGCCAGAAACAGGGAAAGGCCAGGTGTGTCACACATAATGCTCAGCCAAACTGCTTCTCCCCCTCAGGCACGGGTCTGGGGCTGTGTTTGTCTTTGTTTAATATCCATCCTGTTCTGCTTAATCCTAATTTTCTCCTGCCAGAATATGAATGTTGCTGTTTCATCTCCTCTTCAGCCACCAGCGCACCTGATCCTAATGAATGCAAAGGAGCCTTTAAAAATACCCCGTCAGTATCGGCACTTGCCCAGCAGGGCCTCTGCCAGTACTGCTGCAATGTGGGCAGGACCATTGAATGCTGGGACAGGTGACTGAAACAAGAGTGGTGAGTTCAAAACAATCTTTTGTGTCTGTTCAGAAAATAATTTTTTAAAGCCCTAATTTTGTGGTTAGTTTTGGATTACATTCATTTTATGTACATGTCCTTAGTACTGTAAGTATAATTTCATATGGCATGCATTTTGAAGTAAAGTTTATAACATACAGTTGTCCCTCGTTTATCGTGTTTAATCCATTTCAGACTCTACCGCGAAAAGTGAATTTCTGCGAAGTAGGATTCTTTATTTATAAATTGAATATTTTCGTAGTTAGAGCATGGAAAACCTGTTCATAACCTTCTAAATACATTTTTTTAACATTATTAGAGCTCTCTAGACATGAAACAATACCCTTTAGTCACCATTACACTCGTATTACCCAATATATGAGACAGAATAAGAGAAAATAAGACATATTAGACATTATCATATTATTATTTATTATTATTATTATTGTACATTTAATTACACACACAGAGTTCTTCTGCAGAACCACTAGCCTATGAAAATAAGAAGAAGCAGAAGGCTTACAAGAAGCAGCACGTTTAGGAGCCATCGTGGTGCTTGGATAAAAGTTCTCAGAAATCACAAACAAAGATGCTTCTGATACATAGCGATGTAGAAGCGTGTATAAGAGACATGAACTTGCGTGAGGCTGAGCCAGTCAGTGGCCAGGATAGGAAGAGGATATAACTGACTCAGACAACTGAGCGTGCGCTGTATCATTTTCACTGTCTCGATCAACTTTTTAATGAACATGCAGTACTGTATATACTTTAATGAGCACAGTACTGTATTTGAAAAAACTGCGATAGAATGAAGCCGCGAAAGTCAAAGTGCGAAGTGGCAAGGGGCGATTGTATATATATAACAGTTATGCTGTATATTCCACAACATCTTCTTTATTTCTATCTGATGTATTCCTTTTTGTTTAAGAAAGGAAAGAGATTGATTTCACTTATACAAATAACTTAACTGGAAATGATTCTCTTATTTTCAGAGACACCTGTCCTTCTCTGTCGGGGCAGAAAGCAGACTGACCTGCACAAAACTCGGCACTAACAGGCAGTAGACAGGAGTGACTGCAGACCGGTTCTGCACACGCAAGTCTTCTGAACTACCCTGCCGCTGCTGAATCCCAGCATTCCTGCGATATATTAACAGGAACACCACAAGAACCTGACAAGACTAGAGACTCAGCCAGGATTCAGCAGGGGCAGCCGGAGAGAGGAGCCCGAAACCTGCTGTGGGTGTTTCTCTGGCAGTGTCTTAGCTGGTTGTTGTGAGGAGTGAGAACGAAGCAATCAGCAAGTATACTGCCGTAGAAACTCCTCACCCATTCTCCTACACAGACCGGGGGGTGGGGGTCAGGGAAGGTGGCTTAAAATGGGTCATCAAGTCCCCGGTCAGCACAACCATGGAAAACTTAAGAAGACCCAGAGTTTTGTCTGGTCAGAAATGCTGTTGCATAGCAATGCACCCAGCCAAACACAGTTACAGACATCGCACTTGATGGAAAATCAAAAATTTTATTAAATTATTTGCTAGTAAACTTGGAAATGTGTGTGGGGTTCCAGGGGATCATTGATCACTTGTGGGATGGAATTTGAAACTCCTGGGAGAGAAGTTACTGAATTTGTCTTGACTTAATCTGTATAACTCTCTTTCTTTGGTCCTAGTGCTGTAGTGGATTTGGAAAACTAAGACTGTCCAAAATAGCATTGAATTGTTATTTAGGATTTTGGCCCCACCTTGTGGTAGATATATGGTATTGTATGTTAGCTAGATCGCATAGAAAATTAACTTTTAATTTCTTTAAAAATATTCATTGTACTTTTTGAAAAAAAAAGATATTCAAATGCCTTTCAAACGTCGATGCCATGTAGACATCACAAGTTCATCTAATTATATAAATTTGAA
Organism: Petrocephalus zakoni; assembly: GCA_026774425.1. Classification (NCBI taxonomy): domain Eukaryota; kingdom Metazoa; phylum Chordata; class Actinopteri; order Osteoglossiformes; family Mormyridae; genus Petrocephalus; species Petrocephalus zakoni. The sequence continues at coordinate 410,068 of JAODKN010000069.1, forward strand.
TTTGGATTGATTTTAATGTGCCTCAGACTACATCAGAACTTCAGTTTACCGTAAGAACTTAATTTTCGGAAATAGAAGTGCATCTTAAGTACTGTAGTTTCTAAAATGTTTATTAGAAGATATAAAAAGTGCACCACCTATACTTATGGCAGCTGCTTTCTTTTGTTATAAAGAAATCTTGGGTATAGGCTCTGGACCCTGTTCAGATGAGCGGGTTGGAAAATGGATGGATGGATGGATGGAAATCTTGGGTGGGGTGAATACATAAGAGATTGCTTGTAATAGAAATGCTTTTTATTTTCAAATAAAAATGAAGCCATGATTGTCATAATTATAATAAAATAGATTATTGGGATCAATCACTGTGGCCCATAGAGGGCAGTGTAGTATAGGCATAGGACTACCTCTGAACTATAGTCATGTGTAGACGAAGGAAAAAGACTAATTTTTAGTATGATGTCATCTAACAAGTATTCTGCAGCACAGCCTGCATCCAGTTGTATTAATTATTTTCTGTCTTATTTTAAATATAGCAATGTAAAGTAAATTTGGGATCCTGTCCAGCATGTAACCCTGTCTTGTGCCATGTGCTGTGAGGGACGGGCTCCACATCCCCTGTAACCCTGCTCAGGATAAGTTGAAAGTTGGATGGATGGATGGATGGATGGATTTATGGAGAGATGAATGGATGGATAGAAAATTAGCTCTGTGGAGACCTGGAGCAGAAATAGCTTTAGCTGGTTGCCCTTTGGCTTTTCCTAATTCCAGCAACCCTTGTTTAAGCATGATTCTGCAATACTGCATGCTGTGCTTGTGCTGCTGAATGTGAAATCAATCAACAAATAAAACAGTCACTCAGCAGGCACACAGCCCGGCTGCTGCATTTACTGCATGACAGGCACTCTGCCAAAAGAGGGGGGGTGGAGAGACCCACTGAGAAAGACCTGTGGTCTACAAAGCGCTTACACCAAGGAAGATTTAAAATATAAAAAGCAACCAGTGAGGTTGACCTGAAGTAAGCAGAGTAACCTTTGAGAACCGGAGGTAAATCAAAACCAGGATTATAGGAGACTAGAAGATCCAGCCATACCGGAGAGGACTCCCTTCCGTAAGAATGCATGTAGCTGCATCATGTGTAAACCAAGCCAGGATCAGGTCGTGTTAGCCCCCTCCCCTGCACGGGAGCTCTATGGCGACCACGAGAGCTCCTGTGACTAATGCTGTATGCCACCATCTTTCACGACTGATCACCACTGATTGACAGACTTGATTTATAAACACATAGTCTCTAAAAATGCATATTGTCATTTGAGGCAGAACACTAGCCCTAGATTTGCTTATTATTTAAATTAATCTCGAGTCAGTGAGAAAGGACTTTATAGAGAATTGTCAGTGGTAAGTTTTAAAATGTATGAGGATTTAGATGACTATGCTATGTTCATGGTATATGTAGGTACAGAGTGTGTTATTGAGGCTGAAAATGTATATTCACATTGTTTTCAGATCATTTCAAATCAAATTCTCATGTCATGTTACACCTTTCTATTCATTAAGGCCTTTTTGTGGATCCCACACATTCTTGAATAGTTTTCCTGCTCCCAAGAAGCACTAATTGCTCATTAGCATGGTGGTGAGTATCCCTGCCTGACACATGGGAGGCCTGGGTTTGCCTCCCCAGGGGGGGTGGGACAAGCACTCGTACTCTTTGCCCATGTTTGGATGGTTTATATCACTGGGCACTTAATCAAGGCTATTAATCAGAGTATTTAACCACACTTTGGAGTCAGCAAATTAGAGAAACCAGCAGCTGTGTTATAAGCTGGCTCCATTCACCTTCTGAATCACCCCAAGGGGCATAATAAAATTCCATCCTGTGTCCCGTCGATCTGTTTGCTGTCACATCAAACTTGGTTTTCACACCAAAAAGCCACAATATGTCTCTGCTTAATTAGTTCAGCATTATTTCTGTTCTTATAACTGCCACTTTGCATTAAACTTTGTAGCTTCTCAGCTTCATAATTCATTCCTACATTTCAAAGTCAATTTACATGCTGACCAGTAAAGTTTGGATGCTGGAAACCAGCAACATATTTAAACATTCAAAAAAGCAGTCTTACCAAAAAAGGATTATGAAGGCGTCTTTCAGCTACACTTAACCAGAGATGAGCAGTATTTCAATTAAATTTATTTAATATACGTAATCACTTCAAAGTATTTTGTAATTTGTCTTTTGCTGAATGGAAAAAATCAGATAGCAATTTGTAGCAAAATACTTTGAGAGATTGTATTTCATTTATGTAAAAGACTTAAAACACTTAAAATTTTATTTACTGTCATTTTAAGACCCTTTATCACCAGGCTTACAGACTTTTAAACATAACCGATCACCGTCTTTGACTAGATGCAAATAAATCACGTGACACATCCTTTTGGGCCCAGCTGCTCATTATAAACTTAATTTTCCTATGACCAGTAATCTAAGGAAGGAAAGAAGCTGCTTTGGTTCTCTGTGCAAATTGCCTTAAGGTAAGTATGTAGTGAGATAAACTATCATAAATTGCTCACTGAATGTCAGTATAGGACAGAAAAAAATATCATAAAATCATAAAATTATTGTATTTGAAGTTTTATAAATTATATAAATACTGCACATTATTAGGGCTGTAATGGTACACATATTCGTCATGTACCATTACTGTTTTATATGTATTTTTGTATCAATTTACAAATTACTTATATTTTATTTAAATACATTTTATCACACCAGTATTTGTATTTTATTTTGTTACATTTGATGTGCAAGTATTTGTAGTTTATAAGAAATGCTTTTTAATGTCTTTGTGCCCATCTCTGCACTTAACCAACTATATCTCCCAGATTCATTTTCCAGCTTCACCTCCCACCAGCTCCTAAACAAATAGCTTCATCCGACATGCGTCAGTCTCCCCCCCCACCCCCCCCTTGACATTTTTCTTCCAAAAAGTATTCTGAAAATGCTGTATTCAGTAATTTTTATGTGTAATTATATATTACCCACCGACTTCACGGGCAAAACAATTTCCAGCTAAAGATGACCATATGAGATAAATTTTGAAAAGCGTGCTGTGTGTTTATGAAACACCAGTCATGTGTATGTAAAGTAAGAGATGTAACAGATTTATATCAGTTTTACATTAATTGTTGTTTATTTTTATTGTTCCAAATTTCTTAATAAAAATTACTTTCTTTGCCTGGGGGGGTGGGGGTGGGCGCTGCAGTGGGGATTTGCCCAGGGCGCCATTCAAGCTTTGACCGGAACTGCTAAAAGCAAAGCTCAATATGCAGGCTGTTACAATGTGTGCTCTTCATCACAAAAGTAATAAATAATCATCTTATGTATGATTTCACATGAATTAAATGAGGCTTTTTCATAATAGCAGACCATGGCTGGGTCCTGCACTGTCCACCTTGGTATATGCAAGGTATATGATAGTGTCTCAGCATTTAGGAAGTGTTGTTACAGTAGCCAAGCTCTTTGGCACATAGCAAGCCCTTTCGCCTTGGGAATAAATAATGTACTGTGAAAAATGGCCTGATGTGATGAGAACAAAGGCAACAATGGCTAATTTGTATCACAGCATGTGTCACAGCAGAGGTGTAATAATAACACATCAGGATTGGAGTTACAAGTTACATTTCACCATATTAGTTGATACCATGGCGAAATGTTGCCATATAGGCAGATGTCTTCTTCGTGGGTGCAGCAGTCTAAGCAGGGATGCTCAGACCTCCCTCTCACCAGCCGACTCCTCCAGCTCCACTGGGGGAATACCAAGGTGTAGCAAGGAATACTGGCATGTCCTGAGTCTGCCCCTGGGACTCCTCCCAGTTGGACATGCAAAGAGCACCTTCCCAGGAAGCCAAACAGGAGGTATCCTAGATAGACGCCTGAAACACCTTAACTGGCGCCTTCTGATGCGGAGGAGCAGCAGTTCTACATTGAGCTCCTCCTGAATGTCCAAGTTCTCACCCACTAAGACTGAGCCCAGCCACCCTGTGGAGGAAACTCATTTCTGCCGCTTGTATCCGCGATCCCATTCTTTCGGTCACTGCCCAAAGTTCATGACCATAGGTGAAGGTAGGCACGTAGATCAACCAGTAAATTGAGAGCTTCGCCTTCTGGCTCAGCTTTCTCTTTACCAAAACATACTGGTACAGCATCCACATTGCTGCCGATGCTGCCCCGATCCATCTGTGAATCTCATTCTCCCTTCTTCCCTCACTTGTGAACAAGACCCCGAAATACTTAAACTCCTCTGCTTGAGGCAGAAACTCATTCCGTCCAGTATCCTTGTGAGGGTCCAGTGTTCCATGACCAGGACAGAATCCACATTGTTCCTCCTGGATCTGCGGTTCAACCAACGAATGGACCCTCCTTTCCAGTACCCCGGCATAGACTTTCCCAGGAAGGCTGAGGAGTGTGATCCCCCTGAAGTTGGAACACATCCTCCGGTCCCCCTTCTTGAAGATTGGGACCACCAGCCCAATCTGCCAATCCAAAGGCACTGTCCCTGACGTCCACACAATGTTGAATAGGAATGTCAGCCAAGACAGCCCCACAACATTTCTCTTTTACTATACAAACAAGAGGAGGCCATTCGGCCCATCAGCTCGCTTGGGGCGAACTTAACTAATAGCTCAGAGTTGTTAAAATCTTATCTAGCTCTGATTTAAAGGAACCTAAGGATT
>JAODKN010000069.1:439055-454284 GCA_026774425.1 Petrocephalus zakoni
CCACTTACCGGCTCAGTACCTCAGTCAAATACTAACGTAAAATTCCATTTGTTGTATGTTGGATCATATTTAGAAATCATCATAAAATTATCAAAAATATCTACGCATTTTCTTATAAATAAAAAAGATCTGTCACACATTTATAAACTAAAAGATGATAACAATTATTATTATTATTATTATTATTATTTATAATACATAATAATGCACCCGTTTGTAAGGAAGGTTGTAAATTTGTAATTAATTTCTATATCCAGTGCTGTCACGTCACATAACATAAGAATAACATAAAATAGGAAAGAGCAGACACGGATTAAATCAGGTTAGCTATAGCTAACACTGTGGGGACCAGTGAAAGCTTGGACAGCTTAACTGTTAGTTTAACTTAACTAAAAGTCAGAGGAGCTTATTTAGGACTTTGGAAAGTTAGGATGTAATACAGCCCCAAGGCGGAACAGACGAAACGCGGTTATAAATGAGAATTTTCAGTCAACTGGGCGAGATCGATCTGTTGTGACGTAACTTGAAATGCAACCAATCAGATGCTTTGTTTAGAGCCCGCCCACTGAGTTTGATGGGTGACTTTATCCGATGATTTTAATGGTTAATTATTTAAACATTAATTTAAAATATTAGTTTAGATGTAAGTAATCGCCGAAATGACACGTATAAATAATCGTTTAAATTACATATTTATGTGTTGAATATAGTCACAAAACACCCTCCGCAGTATAGATCTTAGTAGTAGCATTCGTATCATCCATACCATTTTAAAGGCCCTAGGTGGCGGTAGTTGGTCGGCTACGAAAGGAGCACGAAAGAGCAACAGCGCATTTCCATCATAAAGCTGATCAGGCGCCTCAGCTCCGAAAATGCTGCATAATATTTTTAGTATTAGTACCCTATAAATCCAATTCATTTGAGTGCAAAACATTTTATTCATTTAAAGATACGTATTTGTTTATAATAGGCATGTAAGCATTTCTATCCTGTGGTTGTTTTAAATTAGACATCTTAAATTAAAGTGCTACCGTTAATATTATGTATTCCGCTACAGTATACTGGAATGATGGGCTTTTAGGCAAACCTTTCGGTATGTCGGCTGTTCGCGATGCTGGGAAGCAGCAGCCCCACGCAGACACGTACGCTAACCATTTCCGGAGCGACGTGCTGCGCCACCGAACATAGCGGTGCGCCGTGCTGTAATGCAGCGCTATTCCAGTCCCCAGTGCCAGCTTTCACATGACAGTTTAGGCACATGGCACTTTAGTTTGACTGTGCTTTTTAAAACCAGTGACTAGCAAGAAAATGAAGCTATGACTTTCATATAGAACATTTGAATACTGATGCGGCAATGTTACAGTTGAATAGCCGTTCATTTAAGCCCAATGTAAGTCGGTGTTTAGCACTTAATTGGTTATAAATATCTGTAAATGTTTTTACGACTGTACAGTGACTTGCACGTCCCAAAATCTAAATATTAGCATTGTTTCAATGAACACAAAATGGCGCTTGACGGACATTTAATTTAAACAAATATCACTTAAGCGCAAACTCCCAGTCTGAAAAAGTTTTGTAACAGGCAGTTTCCCTAATTCGAGTCACGGATTGAATGTCATGCTGTTTGTCGCACAGGACGCATGCAAGAATAGAGTCGTCGCAAACCTATGCCAGTAAAACATAAACGTCTTCATTTTATGTTTAGTCGCTATCCTATTCGAATATTACAAGAAAAAGTGGAAGAAAAAATACTGTTTCCTTAAAAGCCAGCCCAATGGAAAAATATTGACCGAAGTGGTGAACGTGCTGATTCTCTCGCACCGTATATGGGCGTGTCGCATGATGCAGGCCGGGCCAATCAGATCGCGAGAAAGTCCGCTCATTTCCCCGTGCTGCGCTCGCCTCTTGCCTTCTCTGCCCGCAGCAGCCGACGCGGACGTCCAGCTCTAGCCTCCGTACCCCTGTCGAGGTGTCACGCTCCATAAGGTAAGAATTTAGGCCTGGTGCAATCTCTACACTCTCACTATGCCATACACCAAACTGTCAATAGTCTGTCCCAGGTTATTTATACATTCCATGGTTTGTCAAAGAGCAGCAATTAAACCTAATGTGGTTGGTTTTTAATTAAATTTAGATGCATATTTTAATGTGGCAAACCCGAAAATTGTATCCAGATTCAAAGTTTGATTAATTATCGTAAGATAACCTTGGTGAATTTGACCTTCTAATACACTTCATCTACCGTCCCACTAACAGGAAGCGCTGTTCCCTAGCGAAAAATGTCCATCTTAATTCTAATTCGTTTCATTACAGTATCAGAAAATGATAACAGTAAACTTTACTATTCTTTATATATGATATACACTACGTTAAATGCCTTTATACTGCATAAAATTGCGGTCCCGATTCCTACAAACAGGTTGGAATGGCTATATCTGCGATATAAACGCAGATATGGCGATTGAAAAAAATGTAAAGAGTAGCAAAAATGTCGGGTTGTTAATAAAACATAAAAAGAGTAATTTTGGATCAGTTGCAGCATTTTTAACAATAATAAAATCATATAGGTAACCAACGACAAGCAGCCAAGCTCGGTTAATCGGAAACACTCCATCAACAGGCCGCTACGAAAGAGTTGAATATTACTATAAGAAATTCTAACATTTAACATGAATGTATTACGGGTATGTTTTCAGTGCATTGTGAATTGCAGAATTGTAAAAATGACGAATGTGCTGAAACGTTAGTTGCCATCTGCGGTAAAATCACGTAAATCTCTCTGGGACTCTCTGTCCACTGTCAAATATGGTAGCACTGGTAAGGTCATTGGCGTCAATAATCCGTCCAATTCGCCTTTTCCGACGCCCGAGGATGGAAAAATCGTTCCTAGTGTCCTGTCGGCATCCGCCTCTCGCATTAAAACGGCATGACAAGCGAATCAGCTTTTCCCCACAGCACCGAACATTTATATATACCCACGGAAATGGAAATGCCGGAGATTCAAGTTGACTCAGAAGACAGTGAAATGGAGATTTCTGCACACGCACCGATCCCCCCCTTTTAGTGCCATGAAAGAGCCTGAGTCATAAGGCTACTGCCATGGAGATGCGGTGCTGTGGTCTCTCATTCACGGGGCGAGAAGAATAAGCCCGAAATGACAGGGCTATAGTAAGATTACTATGGTTGTGTAATAGTGCGATATAACATCATGCCCTCTAGGGGGCGTTCAGATATTCAGTTGGGTTTCGTTTGTAAAATACTTAGCAAAACCGATTTTTAAGAATAATCGACTGAAGGCCATTTGGTAAGTTTGTTGTTCAGTGTGGCGGCCTGAGCCCCTCAGGGGCCTTGGCTCTTTCACAGTAGTCGTGCATTTAGAAGAGGTGCTTGATCGTGCTGAACTGACAGATTTGGTCCCTCATCTGACTCCCGAGTGACCTGATACTCTGTAGAGGAGACCCAGCCAGCCTGCCACTGGAGCTGCTGATGGATTCATTTCAAGTCCTGTTTGTTTGTGGGCTTTTCCAGATAAGCCAAAGCACTTCATTAGTTTCTTACCTCCAAAATTAAGATATTACAGAAATTCAGTTCAGAAAATTACTTGCAGTTAATTGTCCTCAATACCATGAGCCAAACAACGGGGCAAATGGTTTTGGTTGTGAAGTGCCACTGATTTAATTCACATATACATGCATGTCATGCATAGGGATAAAATGGTTTGGTGTGTCTCAGAGTAAAGACTAAACGCTAAAAGGTTTCTTAAATGATATATGCGGTGACATCTCACATCCATGAATTTAGCAGAATAAATGTGCTTCAGAATTTGCAGTGTTATCCACAGGGATGTTGTAATACTCCTTTTCTTGACAACAACATATTTAAAAGTATCTTATTAAATTATGAGTCCGGTGATCCCCATGATATTGACTTGTCCGGTATGTGATATGAAATTGGTTTTATTTTATGCTGTCTTTTTCAGGAAAAGCATCATGTCGATCCTCAAGATACATGCCCGCGAGATCTTCGACTCCCGTGGTAATCCCACCGTGGAGGTTGACCTTTACACTAAGAAAGGTACAATTGACAGATTCTGCAAGATGGCCTGGAACTGAGCATGTACATGTATCACATGTTTGGCTTATTATCTTGAATGTTGATTATCAGCAAAAGGGGGAAAGGGTTATTAAATGCCTTTTAATAAACACCAAGGACCCTAACTAGTATACTGTCTAGAGGTGTAACAATGCACCGTGGCACGAAATCAGTTCTTAATGTTAACGCTAAATGGCACAATAGGTATAATCTCAGTTTTGCTTTGAGATTTTGTTGTTGAATTTTGCACTAGAGCTTGCAGAATAAGGAAAAAATGGCAAAGAAAAAAAGAATGGTTTGAAAACAGCCTTTTTAAAAATGTTCATGCCTAAAAGGAATGAATAACAACTGTGAGATCTTAGTTTATTTTCAGTCTGAGTCTGTGTTTGAAAACATTATTTACGGTGCCGGCCGTTTTGTAGTGCTGTTCCATTTCTTAACTAAATTTTCATTCACTACATACTGTACTACGAAATCGATGCGAGGCAAACCAAAATGTAGTGTACAGAAGCTGTACCCCACATCGGTCAGCTTAGATCCGCATGCGCTGCGGCCTGTCACATGAGTTTCTGGATCTGAGAGAATTTTAATTCAAAGCTTTTTTTTTTTTTTAAGAATATTGCTCACAGCTATAACAGAGCCAGGGCTATGTCTACTTTAAAAACAAATAATTATTTTAATGCATTTCACTGCTTTACATGAGTAACATTAATTCACATTTAATACAGTAAATTGAACATAAAATGCCATAGTTACAGCTGCAGTCTACATCGTAGTTGTATAGGTGAATACAGTCAAATATGTTGTCATGTTGTAAAGTTACATGTGCGCGGATTTGTTTTGAAGTTGCTTTATTTTGATTTCAATGTTGTGAGGATTTCAAATATAGTCTTATTTGTTGAATATGTTGCGTATCGAATCATGAGCCCTGAATCATCTATCATAACGAATTGTGAATAGACTATCATTACACCTCTAGTGCTGTCTAAAATTTAGACACTGACTGTACTGTTTTGATTTTAATTTATACAGGAGGATGCTGTAATTGAAAAGGAAAGGGATTGTAGCATTGAAGATAACTTCTAAATATCCTATTTTAATATATTAAATCACCCTTATTCACATAAGGAATAGAATAGCCCTGTAATGTTTCATGTGAAATATGAAGTTCACTGAACTCTGTGTAACCTGATGCACATATAGAGTAGAGTGCGTGTGACTGTACTTTCATGAGAGGTGGGGCATTACACTCACATGAATATTTTGAGTTACCGAAGAGTGACATTTGTAGTGTAACAGCCTCACCCAGACTGCAGCCCTTTGGAGACTTGGGAGTCTATCAATCGCTTGCTCTCCTGCACAGCGGTACAGTAGCCTGGAAACAAGAGATGCTGGCAGGGAAGGAGTAAAAATAGCCAGGCTTAAGTTACACTGCCTGGATTGTACATGTTCCTGCAGCCAAATGTACTCGGTTACATCAGGGGCCGGCATCGTGTAGCAGCAGCCAGTGTCTAGTCCTCCATGGCTGGAAGCAACAGGCAGGCCCCTAACAATACACATCCCATTGATTGCTGTTTTTAACGGTTACTAGGTTGCTAACAGGTCTGTGAGAATAGCTGTCTTATGTTAGCATCAAATGTTAGTGGAATTAGCAGTCACTGCATTACGAGTCTATTCGGTTCAGCTGTTCTACAGTATTTTTTTAAGTAGGAGGCTGGAAACTTTCAGGTTCCGAGTTATTGGGAATGCATTAATACATTGAGATTGATATTCCTGATAATATATAGAACATGGTCCTTTTTCCTTCTGATAGTCCATACATATCAACAGAGAACATCGGTATCTCTGAGGTGGTGGTGACTCAGCCAGCGCGCTTTGCTCACACTTTCACCCTGCTGGTAAGCAGGGCCGTGTTAGTGCGGGTATTATTTCAGTGTAACAGTGACCCAAGTTCCTCACTGCATGGCTGCATTATCAGGTTCCTGCTCTTTCCCCCCCATAATATTCTGTGCCCCTGTTTTTCTCCAGGGCTTTTCAGGGCCGCAGTGCCCAGTGGAGCTTCCACTGGCATCTATGAGGCCCTGGAGCTTCGAGACAACGACAAGACTCGCTACCTAGGAAAAGGTGTGTCACTCCTGTCTGCATCACTCCGTATGGACCCCTAAGGGGTCATCAGATCAAACTGCTTATTCTGGCTGCACTGTTGATGTAACTTTTAATAAGAAAGTCAGATTTGATGCTTTGGGCCCTCTAGGCTATTTTCAAAAATCCAGTTGGACAATCCTGGGCTGTAAAACTTAAGCATTTGATGTGTTAACATTTATAAGGATTTAAGAATGCAGAGGTCTGAATACCTTTAAGCGTACTGCTCCTGTGTTTGGGGGGTGCATTTCTCTCAGTTTCTTCAGGCTTTCCTCTGGTCCATCTTTACATCCCTCTTTCCTCTTGCCTTCAGTCATTCTTTCTTGTCCTTTCTGGTAGGGGTGAAAAGAGCCGTTACGTATGTTAATGAGTTCTTGGCACCAGCTCTGTGTAATCAGGTAATTGAGTGTGAGGATTAACAGAGATGGGGAAAACGAGCTCGGGAGACGCACGTATTCACAATTGCACGCGAAATGGGTGTGGTTGGGTTTCTAACTACAATTAGTTTTTATAGGCAATCACAGAAAAAATGGGGAAAACAGACTTTAAGATTGCATCATGAGCAAATGTTCTAAAGTAAATTGTAGCCTATTGAGCTGAGTTTCCCCTGCATGCTCTGTGATCGTCTAGCCTTGCCTACACAGCATGTTCCTAACCTCTTTATGCTAGTGATGGATTTGCTTGTTCCTTGCAGGTGTCACAAAAGCCGTTGAGCATATCAATAAAACAATTGCACCTGCTCTGGTTGGCCAGGTACGAGCTTCTGCGGTTTCTAACACTGGACAGATCCATTACTACTTATTACTATAAGTTTTGCCAAAAGGCTGGAGTACTGTAGCCCATACTATGGCTGTCCCTGTTACGCTATTATCTTAGGACTCTGGGGGAGCATTAAGCTTTAAATACTGAAGTATTGAACCTTTGTCATTTGCCACTAACAGTCCCCCTTACTAGAGGCACAAATGATTCCCTTTGAAAAACCCTTTACGCAGCTGGTGTAAGAGAGTGTGCTGATTTGTTTGCGGTGTCTGAATTATGGGCTGTCTGAAATGGTGAATACTGCTCTGCACCATCTCTGCATTCACAGTTTGTATGATTCAGGGAGTCCTGTCCCTCTAAAAAGCAGATATGGGACAGTTTGCATGTCTAGTGCAGTTTTCTGAATTGTAGTAATTGGTGCTTTGGCAGTGGAATATCCTGAGCTGCCAAGGTGGATGGGCAGCATAGCATAAAGTCATTTGAAGGGAATGTTTATTGGCTTTATTGGACTGGCTTTATTGTGCTGATCACTGGTCCTTTAACCCCCCAGAGTCTGTCAGTCCTGGAGCAGGAGAAGATCGACAAGCTGATGTTGGACATGGATGGCACTGAAAACAAGTGTAAGCTCTTTGTCATTACATCAGTGCAGCCTGGATTGGTGACCGTGTAACTATCATACATGGCAGGTTTTATATTACTCGCCGTCTGAATTGCAGCCAAGTTTGGAGCCAATGCCATCCTGGGCGTCTCTCTGGCCGTGTGCAAGGCTGGTGCAGCAGAGAAGGGCGTGCCCCTGTACCGCCACATTGCCGATCTCGCTGGCAACCCGGAAGTCATTCTCCCAGTGCCTGTAAGCTAGGTTACGCTTTTACAGTCTCACTTATTAACTTGGCCAGTCATTGCATTTGTGCTATTTGGTTGTTGGTTATAATCGTTTTATCAATCTGATTACTAGGCTTTCAATGTGATCAACGGCGGCTCTCACGCTGGCAACAAGTTGGCCATGCAGGAGTTCATGATCCTGCCTGTGGGTGCAGCCAACTTCAAGGAGGCCATGCGCATCGGGGCCGAGGTCTACCACAACCTGAAGAGCGTCATCAAGGAGAAGTATGGCAAGGATGCCACCAACGTGGGTGATGAGGGCGGCTTTGCACCCAACATCCTGGAGAACAAGGAAGGTGAGTAGGCAAAGGCTTTTCTAAGCTGTGTGTGTGTGTGTGTGTGTGTGTGTGTGTGTGCACATGCATGGATTGGGGAAAAAATACTGAAAACAAAGAGAATTGAGTCAGTAGAGTGAAAATGGGGTTTCTAACGGACTACTTTTCTGAAGATTGCACACATTAATTTAACCTTTAAAATAGCTTTACATATTTACCAGCAGTTGCACTAGGGATGTCCCAATCCACTTTTTTGGTAGCCCGATCCATTCGATATTCTTATCTTCTTATCCCAATGTAATCATTGAATAAATATTCAATATACACAGGCTACACATACAGTAGGTGTGGGTGCATCCTTTGTCTGAGTAAGCCTTGCAGTTTCACAGTATTCTTCCTTATGTTTCTACAAGTGCCTAATTAGATTTGTTTTATTAAACTATGGAGCTACCTCTACTCAAAGGGATGGTATTGCAAATATTGCAGGTAGCTGTTAGCCTACTTTGAGTTAACAATTTAAAGAATTTCCAACGGCTGACAAACTTACTGCGGCGTGTGACAGAAACCTTACAATCTGTGTGACTAACATAAAATATGCAGACCTGGGAAATGAGATACAGTACAGGGTTTGTATCAGACTGTGGTGGCCGATACCGATCAATTTAAAAAATACCAGGATCTGGGCCCAATTCTACAGAGCCCCTAAGACAGGGGTGTCAAACTGCAGTCCTGGAGGGCCGGAGGCCTGCACATTTTTGGGTTTACCCTTGTTTAGCACACCTGAATCAATGCCTCGCAGCTCCTTCTGCTTACCACACAGCTCTTCAGCTCAATCGTTTGTAGTGGACCAGGGAAAGAACTAAACTACACAGGCCACCGGCCCTCCAGGACTGGAGTTTGACACCCCTGACCTAAGAGGTCAGGGAGGGAAAATATTTTTTAAATACTCCCTTGCAATAATTTTGCATTCCCTCGCAAAACTTTTGCATTCACTCACAATAGTTAACAAGGCTGAAGTTGGTATCTTATTCTGCAGTTTCTTATTTGCAAAATCCATTCCACCTTAATTAGGCATAATGTGTGATCTGCCATATTCACAGTAAATGAGTACTGTAGATTTTACTGTAGAGTTTTAAAAATCATGCCCTCTGAATTTGGCATTTTTTCCTATTAAGACCCATTGAAAATCTATGCGTGATCTGCCATATCTGCAGCAATTTATCTGGTCAACATCAAAACATCAATTCAAAACCCTTATACCATCTGGTAGAGCAACTTTTGCACTTAAGATAGTTTGCTGTGAATATGGCAGATCACACATTATGCCTATTTAAGGCGCAAAAGATTTTGTGAATAAGAAACAGCCAACAACAACTGCAGGTGAAACACTAAGTCACTTTTTCAGCAACTGTCACTTTAAGCACTTTATTTTATTTTGTGCTATAGTTAAATTTTAATAATTTGGTATTGTTATTTTATTATCTGATTTGCACTAATACTTTTAATACCTCTTACCTGTATTTGTCTCTTACATGTACCCCTTTTGTGCACTTAGCATGATCATGACAAAAGAAATTCCCTTGCGATAAATAAAGTTCTTTCTTATCTTCTTATTTTATCTTATCTTAAATAAGAAACCAACTTCAGCCTCGTAAACCAGTGTTTTCCAACCCAGTCCTTGGGGAATCCTAGTCCCTCCCAGATCCCAGCCAATCAGGAAGGCACAGGAATGCCTGTGCTGGGAGCTGAGAGGAAGCAAAAACGTGGACTGTCCGGTGTTCCCTGAGGACTGGGTTGGGAAACACTGTCGTAAACTACTGCGCGGGAACGCAAAATTATAAAAAAAAATCCTACACTGACCTCTTAGCGGCTTCCTGTAATTCCGATTCGTTATATCAGCTTGGGACATCACCAGGTTAAACTGTTGAAATTAACAGCAGCTCACCAATATATTTAGAATTCTACTGAAAACCTTGATTCCTTTAACACAATGGAGATGTCATTAAAATCAGCCAATGGCACTGCTCTAAACTCTTTGCCGAGTTGGTTAGTACATTTTTAGATATCATCCTAGAAAATGTGCCTTATGTGTCCAGCAAGAACCCAAAGGCACATTGACTCAGCAGTACAAAATGGGATCATAGATGCACACTTCCCTTTAGATAGCTTTCTTGGACTGTTGTGTGTGTTTGTTTTTATTTATTTTTTCATTATTATTTTAATAGTGATATCTGTGTGGCTGAAGGATTGAAAATTTTCAGTCCAGATGCTTGCAATTATGGGGTTTTATTTTGGCTGTGAATGGGTAGTGATTTGGAAACCTGGATATCTTCACCTCTATATACTGATGGCTGTAGTATGCTGTGGCCATATTTAGCTCCATATAATCTTAATCCCTAGCCCTGGAGCTGCTGAAGAACGCCATCAGTAAAGCGGGCTACACGGACCAAATTGTCATTGGCATGGATGTGGCAGCATCTGAATTCTACAAGGATGGCAAATATGACCTGGACTTCAAGTCTCCCGATGACCCCAAGCGCTACATCACCCCTGACCAGCTGGCTGATCTCTACAAGAGCTTTGTTAAGGACTACCCAGGTCGGCTGATTGGGCTGCAAACTTCCATCCAAGATTAGCCTTTCAAAGCTGTGTTTGGTGTTTCCTTGGTCTTGTCAGCTTATGCCCTTCTCTCCCACCCACGTTACTTTGTCTAGTGGTCTCCATTGAGGATCCTTTCGATCAGGATGACTGGCAGGCCTGGACCAACTTCACCAACAGCACTAGCATCCAGGTGGTTGGTGATGACCTGACTGTAACCAATCCGAAGCGCATTGCCAGGGCTGTCGCCGATAAGGCCTGCAACTGTCTGCTGCTCAAGGTCAACCAGATCGGCTCCGTCACGGAATCCCTGCAGGCGTAGGTTCCCGCCCCTTGCCAGCTCTCGCTTGTCTCTGGTTCAGCCTGAATCAGGCTCCCTGTGTTGCCCAGACTAACATGGCACACCTTACTTTACGTTCTGTGCAGTTGCAAGCTGGCACAGTCCAACGGCTGGGGAGTGATGGTCAGCCACCGTTCCGGAGAGACAGAGGACACCTTTATCGCTGATCTTGTTGTGGGGCTCTGCACGGGCCAGGTACTTGTGATGTCAAGTTTTCCATACACAGTGTTTTGTTCTTCTCTCTAAAACAGGGGCATAGATCTAACCCGACATTGCCTTCCAATGTTAAAAAGAGTTGGATTTTTGCCCCCCTCACCCCCCCAACCCCCCACCCATTTTATCTCTCAGATCAAGACTGGTGCCCCTTGCCGCTCCGAGCGTCTGGCCAAGTATAACCAGCTTCTCAGGTGAGGAAATGTGAAGAGAAAGCTCGGCCACTGTAAAGGCTCTCAGCTTGGGCATCGTTACCCGGCAGCTTCAGTGTTTCATTTTCCTTGTGTAGTGATGTTTTATTATTATGATGATTATTATTATTATAATAATTATCATAGTAGTAGTAGTGGTAGTAGTAATAATATGCCATTTATTGTTGTTGTTGTTGTTGTTGTCAATATTATTATTTAGTAGTTAGGGCTGAACGATTTCAAGAAAATATCTAATTGTGATTTATCTGGCAGATATTGTGATTGCGATTTGAGTTGCGATTTTTTTTTTTAAACTCTGTTCACATTTTACCGATTATATGATTCAGCGCGTTCTTTTCAGCCCAATTTACTATATTTTTTTAAGAATTTAAGACAAAACAGCTTAAAATTGTTTTATAGCTATTTGCCAAAAATGTTCCCAGTTGCTAGCTGACATGGTAAAGTGATTTACATTTTAAGTGCCGTGTTTGCAAACAGCGCTCGGTCGCTTTTTTACCCTTAGTAAAGTACTTCCGGAAAGTCCCATGTACACAAGGGTCAAATTGGCAGAGAACAACGATGCAGAAAACTAAAACAATTCCAGTAATAAAAACATTAGGGATCTTGCGGTTCACGCTACTTGGCCCTAATAATAGGACATTACTGTGAACAATCTCTGACCATTAAATAGGTAGGTAATTCACTTATGGCTCAGCAGTGGAACCAATATTTTTTTTGCACTGCGAATGTAACATTTTCCTTTGGTTTCACGTGTCTGTGTTTGTGGACGTATACGTAGTCACTTTGGACCACTTCTGATTGGTAAGCATGACTGACACGCGAGGAGCATGGCACTTCTGATTGGTTAGACGGATTGTCACACAAGGAGGGCGGCATGAATTTGTAAAACTATTCTCATGGCAGTTTTAAACCTTGGGTCAGATGTATAATGCATATCCTAAATCGCAGCCTTTGCAATTTGCTTATTGCGTTGTTTCAAATCATGATTTAGATTTGAAATCGATAAATCGTTCAGCCCTATTAGTAGTAGTAGTTGTAGTAGTAGTAGTCGTCGTATTGATGATAAATATTTATTATCAGTACTAATACTGTATTTTGTGGACAGAATTGAAGAGGAGCTGGGAGATAAGGCCCGTTTTGCAGGCAAGAAGTTCCGGAGCCCCCTGGCCAACTGAAGAGACCCTGTATCCCAGCCACCCGTAGTCAAGCACTTGGTCCCGCATACGTTTCATAGGGTCGCATAACCTAGAAGGGCAGATGTAGGGGGAGGCGCGGCTTAAATGACACTGGGGCGTCACGCAAACCACCACACAGCCCTAAGCTTAAGCCCCATAGTAATGCCATTGTGTGAGACGCCTGTCTTGTTGCTCAACTTGTAATGTGTCCTGTAATGTGTTTGTCCGTATATGGATTTGGCAAATAGCTGAAACTAATGTTGCCGTGGGCAGTTCGTGTGCAATGTGTCGCCATGTGTACGTGTGGCCGATTGAGAAATAAACGGCACTGAAATACATGTTTGTTCCTTCCAAGTTCTAAATGGTCATTTATGAGCTACACTTAAGTGTTTAGCTTTTTTTCCCACACGATTTTTCTCATGTGACATTTTTGAAGCTGAAGGTGCTCTTCTGAACATCCAAGGGCCTTGAGTATTGAAATACTAGCCAATGTAAAACTGTCCTGTATATGTCTTCCCAGATGAAAGCTTCACTTCTCCAGACTGAATAGATCGTAGCTCCGTCATACGTTTTCCATTTACATACCCATTGTATGTGGATTTGTCAACACTGTGGTATCACTTACACAACAACCTAAATATATAAATATCCTCAAGGACCAAAAAGAAAGATCATGGTAGCTAAATTACTACAATATCCACTGTATTTCTCTCAATTTAGCCATGCAGTTCTGTTCTTATTATAGCTAAAATAGCAATTATATCAGGTTCATATAAGACCATTATAAAAATGTACTTGTGCTGTTAGGAATAACCTGGATGCATGTATTATGTTGTGCATAGCTCAGGCTTAGGGATGAAAAAAACATCAGATAATGAGGTTTTATTGAAAGGAATTGGTTGGATTCAAGATAAAAACACAGGTGGTGAGATCTGTTTAGATATGGCAAAAATGGTTAAGATTTCTCTGCCTTCTCATTTTGAAAATATAAAAATTTTCTCCAAAAATACAATGAGCAAGTTTAACCAATAATAAGGATTATTATCATAGTGATTTCTGTAATATAACTTTTTAATCGAACATCCCCCGGTCACAAACTATGACACCTCACAGTTACTGTAGAATTCATTGCTTATTCATGTCTTTCTTACCCCATTTCCTGGAGTCTAATTTCTTCATCTGGTGCCACCTAGTGGTTGTGCTGCCTTTTTTCTGTGCCAGGCAGGCTATCATAGTATTCTTGTTAATGAGTTACGTGTCAACATGTTTTCAGGTTGTTTAGGTTACACGATTACTGTTATGCATTACGCGGATTTTCGATGTTTTTGTTTGTTGTAGCAGGATTTTATCAGATGAGCATTAAAACGTATGAACAGCAGAAATCGAGGAAAAGTACACTTCTGGGGTTTATAAAACAATAAGACTCATACTACAAACGCTGAAAATGGTGTGTGCAAAAAAAAAAGGTAAGATTTATAAAACCATGCGTACGCACACTTGCAAGTGATGTTCACACTTTCAAGCAATGTTCACTCTACCTGGAATTGAGCACATGTGGATCAGCCTCATATTCTGCCCTCTGCATGCCCACATACAACCATAAACGGACATTGCAAACCATATCATGGATATTCAAGTATACAAATTAAGCCCGATAAACGTTTACTTCTCATAGCAACCGAGAGGAAGTGTAAGAAAATGTTTTCTCAAACAAGTGCTTGTGGGTGAGGTAGAGACTAGAAAAAACATTTTGTTCGGTGGTCACAGCAACGGGGGTCGTATTGCAGATGTTGTAATGTTGTGAGTGCAGCAAACAAGACAGGCATAGCCACTCCTGTCCTCGTCTAAGATAATTAAATTTCAACAGCTTGTAAAGTCCAAAAACACACTTGTTTAGCCTAGCTTATAGGGACTCTAGTTCTCGCTCTAGCTAATCCACTTGCCTCTCCCTCCTACTTATGCTGCCATAGTCATATCTGCCCCAGCTTACATACTGCACTCACCTGACTGTTTGCACTGCCTCTAGCTTCTCCTACTTTCCTGGTGTGTGCTGCCTGGATACCCAAAAACATCAAGATATTCTGCCTACCTTGCTGCCTGAGACACCTCTACTATGTCTGACGTCCTTCCAGCCTGCCTGCTCTCTGTCCCTGTGATGTCCTTCCTTCCTTCCCTGCTGCTGTATTACTGTTCATCCTGCCATCAGAAGCCACCTGCATGCCATCACCTACCTGCCCCCCTGCACTGAGACTCAAATCTTAAAATTTGCACCATGTAAATTAGGACTTTGCCATGCTGTCCCTGACCTCCTCTGCTGCCACCTGAAGGATGGGCTCCCCCTTTGGCTATGGTTAGGGTTAGGGCTTCCTCTGCTGACCCCTGGAGGATGGGCTCCCCCTTTGGCTCTGGTTAGGGTTAGGGCTTCCTCTGCTGACCCCTGGAGGATGGGCTCCCCCTTTGGCTCTGGTTAGGGTTAGGGCTTCCTCTGCTGACCCCTGGAGGATGGGCTCCCCCTTTGGCTCTGGTTAGGGTTAGGGCTTC
>JAODKN010000069.1:455887-480678 GCA_026774425.1 Petrocephalus zakoni
GAAGGACCCCCTCCCCGACCCGGAGAGAGCACTCCACCCTTTTCCGGCTGAGAACCATGGCCTCGGATTTGGAGGTGTTGATTCTCATCCCAGCCGCTTCGCACTCGGCTGCGAACTGCTCCAGTGCGAGTTGGCGGTCACGGTCCGATGAAGCCAACAGGACCACATCATCTGCAAAAAGCAGGGACCTAATCCTGAGGTCACCGACTCGGACACCCTCAACGCCCTGGCTGTGCCTAGAAATTCTGTCCATAAAAGTTATGAACAGAATTATGATGCAGCAAAATAAAAATTCTACATATACAAAACACACATTCTAATACTGAATAAAATAATGCAGTGTACAGTATGACTGACATTGTCATTATCTCTAAATTTGAATTCACTGTAAATGTAAAAATCCAGGGAAGGACTTCAGTTGTGTCCCGTGCTTCTTGGGGTAAACTGTGGTCTCAGCACCTGCGGGGGTGGCCGTGGGGGTTGGGTAAGACAGGACAGGAAAAGAAGCCTGAACTGGTACAGGAGGTAGTGAAATAGCATCCATATATAGTTAGTCTGGCAAAGGTGGAGGTTTGGCTTCAGCACTGGTAGGGACCAAATCAGCCCCAAAAAACTGCCCCCCCCCCCTCCATACAAACACAGTACTCCAACAGTACTGTGTCTTGTTGTTCTGAAACGAAGAGAAGGACTTGATTCTGCTGTTTACCCCAATGAATGCGGGGGTTACCTTCATTTGACTTTGAGTCTGGGAATGGGCTCTGATCGTTGTCTATGCTTAGATACCGAACACCAACTCAGTGTATCCGGCCTTCTTGGAGACCTTAGGTCAGGTGCTGGAAGGCACCACCCTCTGGGGACTCTATAGACCTGCTGGAGGACCGTAACACTCACATGGGTAACAACAGTAGGAGTGATCGGGAGATTGGGAGCAACCATATGTCTTGGACACTTGGGTGAAGAGAGGTGCTGAGCTATCAATTGATCACCACCTGGTAGTAAGTAGCATCAGATGGTGGGGTAAAATGCCAGACAGATCTGATGGACCCAAACGTACAGTGACAATGTGCTGGGAGCATCTGGCAGAGGCTGAGGACCAAGTGTAGTGTGTGTGTAAATAATAATAAAAAAAAAAATAAAAAAGCATGACATATGAACACTATTTGCCCAAAACTTTGACAAAAAGTTTTTTCCAACCACCAGTTCTTTCCTTCCCTTCCATGTCCCTTATGGGGCTCCTTAATTAAAAGTACCACAATCTCAGCTTCCTTGAAGTCCCCTCTGCCTTTTTTTTTCTTTTAACATTTTGGCAGATCCTGGGCAGATGTGGCAGCACATCCTTATATGGCAAGATTTTGAGCATTGATTGGTGTGGATTACGGTAATGAACTGACAACGTGCACGTGGCTGACAATTTACGAATGACTGGTATTTATAAACCTACGCAGCGTATTAAGAAAAAAATCAATGTTTTACTCACGATTTGTGAACATGGTGTAAGATTTTAGTAAAATTGCCTTTTATGAGCAAATGTATTTGTTAACTTATGAACGTTTCATGAATGAGACCTATTGAGTCCGCTGATTGCTGAGCCATCTATGCCGAATTGTGGCAAGAAGGTTGTTGGTATCTGTCGCAGTGGCAACCCCCAAACCGGGTGGTGGACACCAGCAGAAAATGGAGCTGTCAGGCTGAAGAAGGAGGCCTTCCAAGCTTGGTTAGCTTGTGGGACTCTGGAGGTAGCTAACATGTACTGGCAGGCCTACAGAGTGCAGCTTTGATAATTACGGAAGCAAAAACTCGAGTATGGGAGAAGTTTGGTGGGGCCATGGGAAATGATTTTGGGTCAGCTTCGAAGAGATTCTGGAAAACTTACAGGAGTCTCAGGAGGGCGAAGCAGGGCTTCACCCATGCTATTTACAGCGGGGATGGAGTACTGTTGACCTCAACTGGGGATATAGTTGGACAGTAGATGTAGCACTTTGAGGACCTCTTGAATCCCATTTACATGCCTTCCTGGGAGGAAGTAGAGTCACTGCGGTAATACATAAAAACTCTGTACCATAGCCTGATGTGCACCTCCCCAGACATATAACTACACATCATGGAGACCCAGGCAGCAACAACTGTAATTGGTTGCTCCGTTCCTCTAGTCACGTCAGGGGTCTAGTCCTGTGTGCAGGGTCTTGTCTGGTGTTCCCAGGTATGGTATGTTCTTTCTGCTCATTGGTCCCCGTTTATGTCTGGCGTTTGTCCCTCTGGTCCCTGGTCCAATGTCCCAAGCATCTAGTTCCGTCCCGTATTACGTCTGCTTGATCTATGTGGTCGTGTTTGGTGTTGGTCTTCCCTGTTGTACCTTTGGTCCCTGGTCCAGCCCCTGCCTGTTACGAGTCCAATGTTGTGCCGTGCGTCCTATCCTGTCTCCCATCTGTCCCTGGGCCTGTGTGTCCATCCCACACTGCCAGAGAGAAATTCCAGGCTTATCCATAGAACAAGCAGTTAGAAGGTGGAAAGTTATAAAAATAAATGTTATATTTAGGGGTAGAAGATCTTATTAGTTGTTGAGGTTTAAATCAGAAAATATTGTTTCCCTAATGTCCTTTAAGCCCTTGTTTAAGTGAATGCTATGTATGACTCTTTCCAAACAAGGTTACTTACAGGCAGAATCACAGAACACTTGAATTTTGTTCCTAAGCAAATGCTTTCGATGTTGTTTAACAAGCATTGTTATATTGATATGCATTTACAAATTAAATAGTGTAAAAAGGTTGTCCATATTTGTGAAGACAAATATCTATGTCGCAATAAGTCCTTAGTTTTTTGGAACCAAACACTGTTTGTAAAATTATTCTCACTCTTCACACGTTTTTTTCACAATATGTAAAAAATCCATTGCAAACGAAACCATGAAACCAGTAGGCATAGTCGCAAATTAATAGGTGATGATAAACGTCACACCTGTGACTCATAATAGGACAAGTTGTTATGGAAAATGGATGAATTGATGGATGACTGGATAGATGGATGGATGAGTGGATGGATGGATTGAAACATCACAATATCACAAAAAACCGCATGACATAGGAATGGGGTATGTGAGGGCAACTTATTCGATGATGGGTTTTCCCCATTTAGAATGGGCAATGGTATCGTATAAAAGATAATGATAATATGAATATGCCCAATGGAATATCATTGTGATATTGCTCTTTATGTGTCTAGTATAGTGTGTAACAGTATTCATTGAGAACCTAAACAAAACTAATGTTGAACTTTCTGCCGTATCATATAGTTATTTCCTTTTGTGTATTTTTACTTTGCATTGTGAAGAAAAGGCACAGGCATGTTTCAGCTACCCTTCATGTACATACGAGAACAAGACAAACAAAGGTATAGCAAGAATATGGAAGATTTTTTGTGAGGTGGACAAGTGATATTGGTTCTTAACACAGAGGTACAGGGCTCAGGCTAAAAAGACTCCCCTGTGAAAGACAGACACTGTTTGCTTATTCTGTGAATCACTCTCAGCGTTCTTGTGAAAGTGTCTCCTTTTGCAGAGATTAAAATCGAGTTATAGCTTCCAACACATCTCCTCCCACTTTGGTTCCTGTTCACACTTGGGTCTCACGTAACCAAGAAGAAGACTTCACAAAAGAGACACGATCACTTCTGAATAAATCTGCCCTGTCACTTACGCATAAGTTAACCCCTAGCCACCCCGTGAAAGCAGGATACTTTCTCAGCAAAACAAGCAATTATTTTTATTTCAGTGAGGTGTCCATCATGGTGCTCCAGTTTTCACACAAATACAACTATTTTTGGCTATATTAATACTTGTATTTTATTTATTACTATATTAAGAATTGTGTTGTGTCTTGTTATCTGATCTGTCAGCATGGTGCTAATTGAAATCTACCTTAACACCTGCGGGACTTCCAGGCATTATGGACCGGGGTTGGTCAGATCTGCTCCAAAAGATTAACTATAGCAGTCCATCAAAAATGTAAAAATATCTGAAAGTTACATACCTACGTAGGCAAATAAAGTGAAATAATGAGTGTTGTGCGACAATAAAGAATATCCTTATGGTATATGGCTTAAATAATAATGTTCACTGGGAGTTTTGTGCTGGTTCAGTAAGCAGTAATTTTCCCTCACACTTCCAGGCTTGGGATCTGTGGCTGTGCGATTTTTCAGTTCATCCTGTGTTTGTTTAATTTTGTGTAATAGTGCAATAAATACTTAATATTTTCCAAACATCCATTTACACCCTTTTATATGCACTTCTGTTATGCAGTGTAGCGGGGGTCTGGAGCCTATTCGTGCAGTGTAGCGGGGGTTTGGAGCCTATTCGTGCAGTAGCGGGGGTCTGGAGTCTATCCCAGAAGCGACAGGCGCACGGCAGGAAGAAACCCCAGAAGGGGCCACAACCCACTGCAGTGTAACATTTTATATAATGGGAAAAAAAATAAATATTTACAAATAACAATAACACAGGTGTGAAATCATAATGAATCATTATTTCTGTGATTGCATTGACTCTGTCTGTGTCATTTATGATGCCCAGATGGCAAAATAGTTTGTTAATAGGTTTTTGACTTTTTTTTAACTTATTAATTTAACCGAATATACAGACTATTAAATCTTTTCTATAGTATTGTGACAGGGCTGTATATATGCTGCACACAACTGAAATCGGCTGCTATGTCCACACCCCTCAGAAGCTGATGCCTAACACTATGTCCCATACAGAATTGCGCCCTGCCCATGATGAACTAGCAGTCTGTGCTTCCTGGAATGTTTTGAATTCTGGTTTTGGCTCTGAATTGGATGAATAGTACAGCAGAGTCTGTATTGTGTGGTTTAGAATCTAGTCCGGGTGCTGTATATGTCGCTCTGGCTAAGGGCGTCTGCCAAAATGCTGTAAATGTAAATGTATATACTACTCCATACTTCTGAATACTTCTGTGGTAGGGAAAACTGTAAATACATTAACACAGTCCCACATAGAGTGCTGAGGGAACATTAAAACATTTATTCTGTACTAAGTAAGAACATCCACCATCCACCTATAACGACTCTTCAAATTCAGAGTCAAAATAACCCTTAGTCTCCACCGGGAAGCACAGGAAGTCACTCTAGCCTGGATACCATTTCAGAAAGACCTCACACTTTAATCAGCTGAACAGAGTTGGACAGTGCCAAGGAAAACGTACGCCTACTGCTCACAACCCATCTTCCTGTCAGTTATCAGTTATAGGGTCATTATAGGGCATTTATGGGATGTTTATATATCACAAACAGACAAGTATTACTTTCCAACTTGATTCAATTTCAGTAAAATTCTGAAAACACAATTATGTATATACATGCACATATACATATATATTTTAATTACACCAAATAAACAGTAATAAAGCAGTAACAATCATGACACTGTAACAGAGAAGGAAATTTTATGGATTAACTATTTGAAAAGCACAATTTCACATTTTCATCACATTTTTTACAGCTTTTTTGTAGTGTTTATATTTTATCAAATCACTCCTGTTGTATAAGACTCCTCTAAGCAGCTTTTATCTACTGAATATGGTCAGGTTACAGTGTCTGCTTCTCTTCCAATTTTCGACGCAAATATTGCAGTTTATCTTGCAAGTTTAGCTTGACACATTTGCCTCTGATTTTGAGGGTATCTTGTGTCACTTGGTGTTCATTTCACTTTATGGTGGTCCACAATTGATGCTGATGCAGTAAAATTCAGCCAACATTTTGTTCAGATCTACTACACCCATGCTTTGGTTGTAGCATTACACCACTGCTGGCTGCAGCACTTCAATCTAATCCATTTGGGCTGCTGACCATCTCTTCACACTTTCAGGTGGTGTGTAGCCACCCATTGGTGAAATCCGGAGAACTACTTTTCTGTCAAACTCAGTCACAGAAGATGCATTCTGCCTTGTCTCAGACCTGAGGTGAAAGCTCAGACCTCCGAGAAACTTCACATTCCACTTGCAGAGATGAAGCGAGCAGTAATGTGTAACTAATGAATGAGATTCTAACCCCTGGACTAAGTATTTGAAGAAAAGAAAGTAATTTTATTCAATGCAGTAAAATACTCTATGCACCAAGCTGCCCTTGAGAGCTATGGAAGACCATTTACTCCCAGGGAAGGTATTTTTGAGCATCACCCAGATATGGGCCGATAAAATAGTATTAAAACTGAACAAGTTACTTTATGAATAATCAACATGTAGCACAAATATTAAACCAAAAACTAAAAACTTCTACATAAATAACATGATAGTATCTGCTTTCAATACTTGAGCCCTGCTGTTGACTGAATATTCAGTCAGTAATAGCCTTCAGTATTACTAATGCTGAAATGTGACCCATTGTAGCAGGCACTGCATATTGCCTTTGAAAAATTTGGCATCACTGGGCTGGAAGGGGTTAACCGAAGCACTTATCCAAAGGGCTTCAAATTTGCAGCCATTTACCCAGCGGGGTATTCCACTGTAGCAAATCTGGTTAAACATCGATCAATGGTGCTAGAGCAGAATCCCCCCTGCCAATTGAACCTGCAACCTCCAGGAAACGAATCCTATTCCATACTATATGAACAGGTTGTGCCTAAAAGTGAACGATAATAGGTGTATTACACTAATCAACATAATTATAATCTTCATCATTGTTTTCAGTCGAATCTGTAAACCGCAGTGACATTGCTCATATGCACATAATGTTACTATATGGTATGTCAAAATCTGTCGTTATAGATAAGGAAAGCTGAAGTTGTTAACACCTATGCGTACATGTACATTTAAATGAAGGGGAGTAATGGTCTCCCGTGCTTGTCTTCCCTTCGGGGAAGGCTTTATCAGCGTATACATTGGTCGTGTTTAGCTAGGCCGTTTTGTTTTTAATGGCCTAAAGCATTCATTAACGATATAAAGGGAAAATCGACAGCCTCTACCCACATTCAGAGATCTAACGCGAACACTGCTTTCACTAAAAAAAATCGTGCGCGGTCAATAAATATCCCACAGAAAAGCCGAATTTCGGATTTTGCGCTCAGAGCACAAATGTACAGCTCCCTCGGTGACGCCACGCATGCGCGGATGAGGAAGCGCGCTTCGGAAGCGGCGGGTTTACGCGACGGGATGTCGTAGTGTCCCAATTGGACACCATTACCGCCTTCGGGACATGTGCTGCTCTCAGGTCGCTCTTTACCATGCATTGCACAGAGAGGAGATCATTTTTTCCACAGGGGGTCGCATCCGTGTCTAACACTGAAACACCAAGAAAAAGAAAATGTTTATTCGCCGTGAATGGGTGTTTTGTGTTCACAGGGTGCCCCCTTTGTCGTTTAGAGACACACTCCCGCGGCACAAGCTGCTGCCTGCTGATTGTAGTATTTCAGGATACAGAGTTGGTTATTTTGTTATTCACGGGAATCATTTTGGCCCATGTTTTGGGTATATGGCATTATTATTCGATTTTGTCATTTAAGACATTATTTGGTGGGAATATGTTAATTCAGTTTTTAAATTATTTTAATGTACCATGCAAACACTTAACCAACTGTAAAGAAGATTGTCTAAAATTCCCAATCGGCGACCATGAAACAATCCCGGGTGGAAACGCCTTACCTTAGTAAGACCTAAACGGATTTCTTAGCTTCGCAACTTCTTCTAAATCGATGTTTCGGTTTCATGGTCTCTGGACACATCCAGTGCGGAATCTGACTGTATGTCTGACTATAAGGGCATCGCCTAAACCATGCATGTCACATCAGCGGGAAGAGAAGGACGAGGCTGCATGTAGAGGTGTCAGCACCTGATGGTGATGGTGTGATTATTATTATTATTGTTGTTATTATTATTTTATAGCTGCCGCCGAATTGCACGCTTACCTCGCCCAGCCCGGCCTTTAAGGCACTAAGTGCTACAGCCCATTGGCTGGTGCGCTGCCAAACTACCTGCTTAGCGTATCTGGCCGCCCGACACCGCGGAGGGGGCTGAACCTCTTTGATTTTACACCATTCCCCTCACCGGAGCCTTTCAACTTGAGGGCTTTCTAGCTGACTGGAGAGGATACGGGGGGGAAACTCAAGGCTGGTATTTACATCGGCTCTATGCTGAGCAGTAAATGTTTATGAAAGAGACGGAGAGCCGGAGATGATCGGCGGCCGCCGCGGAGCCCCGTGAACAGGCAGAGTGGCCGGCGCTCCGCTAGCCGCCCCCTCCGCTTCCCATTCAGCCGTCTGTGGCAGAAACACCGATGTTGTAGAAGAAGCGGAAGGTGAGTTCGGGCGGCAGGTTGGGGGGTGTTCGGGGCAGAGCCGAGCCCCGCCGGGTGACGGCCCGGGCTGCCCCGCTTAGCCGCAGCTGATCTGCCGCGGACTGTTTGTGTCTCCCGTGGATATTCCTGATATGCAGGAGAGTTACACACTCATGCCATGTGCGGTGCGTTAGCACGTCAGGCGGAGCTGATCGGCTGGCGGCACCGGAGCCCCGGGCACGGAGCGGCTGGCCGCCCGGCGGCGTCGCTGATTACGGGAGCCTCCGTGGCAATGCGGGCTGCTATAACGGGCACGGCGAGGCTGGCTTCGCCTCTCATCGCTCACGTCTGGCTTTATTGTAATCGCAGTCGCAGCTGTTGTACCCGTAACTAAAATAACCCGAAGTAGTTGTCTCGCCCCCCGGCCGCGGGCTCGCATTGTGCGCGGAGGTGCCCGTCTTTGGGTCGGCGCGGTGGGGATGATTCTATCGCTCTTTGCGTAACTTGGTCGCCGGACTCCGGCTTACCTTGATCTAAATCACATGGACACTATCGATGCTACAGTCCAAGCCGATGCATTTTTTAATAAACCATACACTGCATTTCGGGTCTCGGTAAGTGCCTGTTATGTGCGAGCGTAGCTAATTGTACGGTGAACTCACGATTTTTAATTGCAACGCGCTTCATTGTTGCCAAATTGTTCATTGTTGGCGCGGCTAATGAATATGGAAGCAGTTTCTTTATCAGCTTTCCACTTGGGTAGCTGGGTGCGGGCCGCCTTTGAGGCGGGTTTAAGGGCGCGATCGGCGGCCGGTCCGCTCCGGTGCTGCGCGCACTGGCCGTCACGCCGCCGCTGCCCATTGTGCATGCATGCTGCCCTGCAGTCACACGGTCATGGCACCATCGGGCCCGGCCTCAGACACGCACGGACGGCTCGCATGCACGCAGCCCTGCAGTCACACGGTCATGGCACCATCGGGCCCGGCCTCAGACATGCACGGACGGCTCGCATGCACGCTGCCCTGCAGTCACACGGTCACGACACCATCAGGGCCAGCCTCGGAGACACATGGATGGCTCACATGCATGCTGCCCTGCAGTCACACGGTCATGACTCCATCGGGCCGGTTTCGGACACGCATGGACGGCTCAAATGCATGTTGCCCTGCAGTCACCCGGTCATGGCACCATCGGGCCTGGCCTCAGACACGCACCGATGGCTCAAATGCACACTGCCCTGCAGTCACACGGTCATGGCCTCATTGGGCCTGGCCTCAGACGCACACGGACGGCTCGCATGCAGGCTGCCCTGCAGTTACACGGTCATGGCACCATCGGGCCCGGCCTTGGATATCCCCGGATGGCTCGAATGCACGCTGCCCTCCAGTCCCACGGTCACGGCACCATCGGGCACGGCCTCAGACACGCATGGACAGCTCGCATGCACGCTGCCCTGCAGTCACACGGTCTTGACACCACCAGGGCCGGCCTCGGACACACATGGACGGCTCACATGCATGCTGCCTTGCAGTGACACTGTAATGGCACTATCGGGCTCGGTTTCAGACACGCGTGGACGGCTCGAATGCATGCTGCCCTGCAGTCACCTGGTCATGGCACCGTTGGGCCTGGCCTCAGACACGCAAGGACGGCTCGAATGCACATTGCCCTGCAGTCACACGGTCATGGCCCCATTGGGCCTGACCTCAGACGCACACGGACGGCTCGCATGCACGCTGCCCTGCAGTCACATGGTCATGGCACCATCGGGCCCGGCCTCGGATATGGCCGGGTGGCTCGAATGCACGCTGCCCTGCAATCAACACGGTCATGGCACCATCAGGCCCGACCTCAGATACGGCCGGACGGCTCGAATGCATGCTGCCCTGCAATCAACACGGTCATGGCACCATCATGCCTGGCCTCAGATGCATACAGATGGCTCACATGCACGCTGCCCTGCAGTCACACGGTAATGGCACCATCGGGCCTGGCCTCAGACGTGCACGGATGGCTCGAATACTGATGGCTTGCATGCACGCTACCCTGCAGTCACACGGTCAAGGCACCATCGGGCATGGCCTCGGATACGCCCGGAAGGCTCGAATGCATGCTGCCCTGCAGTCACACGGTCATGGCACCATCCGGCATGGCCTCAGATGCATACGGATGGCTCGCATGCACGCTGCCCTGCAGTCACACGGTAATGGCACCATCGGGCCTGGCCTCAGACACGCACGGACGGCTCACATGCAAGCTGCCCTGCAGTCACATGCTTATGGCAACAGCATAACTGACATAAACACTGGCTTTACACTCAATTTGGGGCTGGGTTTCCTAGGTAGCAGAGACCTTTTAAAGCTGCATTACTAAATACTATGGAGGTCTGTGAGAGACGGGCATGTAATTATGGTGCCGACTATTGTTCTTCTTCATCATGCATAGTTTTTTTTTTCTTTGCAGCTAATTATTACGCTGGGAATTTTAATAGAGAATTTTGTAATGTTCAGTCAAGCTAGGTGTGCGATTCTGATGCCCCCCAGCAGATATTTTGAAAGGCCTTGCTGTCGTAATTGGGTTTGATATGTGAGCCGTGTGCTGAGAGTGTTTAAGTGACACCGTTTACTTGCCATTGGAGTCATGGCTCTGCAGCTCTGGTCCATGTGCCGACCTCTGGCTTATTCCTGGTGCTGTTTTCTTTAGTGGTCATGTCAGTTCTAACTTTTTGGTACAGAATGTGTACCTTGAGCATTGCCTGTAATACTTTGGGGTTAGCTGCTCTGCTGTAATATAACTCATGTTAAAAATCCTCTTAATATAAAGCTGTCCCATGACACCAAAGCACAATTGTGTTTGTCTTGACCTGATTTGCTAGAAAGATGTTTTTTGTTGTCTAGGAGTAATTTGATTTATTGAAATGTCTCTCTGTTTTGGCATAAAAATATAATGAAACACCCCTATTTCTGGGTATGTATATAATGTGCACTATTGCCAAAATCTGTGTTTATAATTGTTTGACAGTGCTCTTAAGTTTGAAAAGGTTATTTCTTACAATGTCAATGGAAAGGTCTTCATGAAACTTGTACATCCTTTACTGCTATGAGGCTCTGTCACCTTTGGTGCATCAATGTCTCCTCTGGAAAGAGACATCTTCCTCTATCCTCTGGAATTCCAAAGTTTAAATATAAGTTCAGCTGAGGGTAGCAAATTGAGCAAGTGTTCTGTTTAGCATACAAAAAGACATTTGACAGGTGTGCTATTTAATTATGCTGTGGTAGAATCACAAGGTGTGTGTTTGCTTGACCTTTCGAGTTGGATAAATAATGAATCGTGCTACGGTTGCTCTTAATGCATTCAGATAATTCCTTCTAGAATTAAGCATTAAATATCACAGCCACAGTACTAAATTTGGATCTCCAAGTCCAACTTATTTATAAAGCATATTAAAAACAGCCAGTGCTGACCAAAGTACTATAAAATTATAAGCATAAAATGTATCATATCAACGTTAATATATCACAAAATATTAATTAAAATACAGTGTAGGCTCACACATAAAAATGAAAAACAACAACAAAAAACACTAACCTCTGTTCATAAGCCAACATGAATAAGTGAGTTTTCAATAATAACTTGAAGCTGATTAATGAGGGGGCAGTTCTGGACCGATAAGGTAAGCTGAGCAGCTACTGAAAAAGCCCGGTCACCCTTCTGTTTGTATCTCGATCTTGGAACCTCTAAGAGCATCTGGCTAGTTGGGCAAAGTGCTCCAGTTCGGTTGTAAATTTGTAAAAGATTGGACAAGTAAGAGGACGCCAAACCTAGAGAGTTTTTGTTTTCATGAAGCCAGGAAATGGATTTCTCTTAGGTATTGCTGCAAATCGTGTTACATTAAGGCTGCAGCTTTCTTGACATCATGTAGGCGACTCAGACATAATGGTTTGTTTGCTGTCAGCCCTCCATATCACAGAGGAAAGAATAGTTGTGGGCAGAAGTACATTTCAGCCTAGTGCTTTATCTCTGCCTCGTAAGGGTGATAAAATAGGAGGAATAGTGCAGAGTGTTAGACGTGGGTTCAAGCAGCCATTAACGGTTTTTCTGGCTTTTCTTTAGGACTCATCAGCTTGGTGTAATAGAAAATCTGTTTTAATTGATGGCTTTCCAGCCATGTGTTCTGTGGTGCTTTGCTGGAGTCGGCCTGCTTTTGTGTTTGCTTTGGTTTGTTATGCCATGCTTTTATCACTGAAGCCCTTTATTGGAATTCATGCTCTATACACACATTGGAATGGGAAAACTCAGTACACCCATAGCAAGCGGCTAAGCGGCAGAATGTCCCTAATATGCCGTCAAAATGGTCTGACTCCTGTATGCTGTCATACAACTTATGATCTCTGTCATAGTGACTGAAGGAGTTGAAAATGTACTCTTTACTCATGGATATCCCTTTATGTTCTATTACTTTAAAATCCAGTTAATTGGCAGACATCTGACTTCATCCTGTTCATGCAACTGTTCCTGAAATTGGTTTTGCAGTGTGTTGTCATAGAATTTGGGAATGTGAACAGCATCCAGTTCAGTGGTCCTGACTCTGTATAAGTGTGGTACATCTTATCCAATTCGGTGGACCTGACTCCGCAAAGGTGTGTTACGTCTGTCTGCTGTATGACTGCGCAGCCATGGTGGGATTCTGCGATCCTAAAAAATGCCTGCCATCGTCGGTAACAGCTGGCTGCTGACATAGTTTGCTAAATGCATATTTTGACTTGATGAAACTAAAACCTGTCCAGGTAGAGCAGTAGAGTGGGGAGAGGAGAACTAGGCCATATTACACGCTATTGCTCAGAGGACTAGGTCTTGTACCAGGTTATTCATCTTTGTGTACTGGCTTTTTATAGTAGCAGCTTTCACTGTTTGCCAGTGTCTGTGAGCTTCAGCTTGCCACCTCTTTGACAATGCAGTGTTTGACATTTTATGACTTGACAGTGTCGCCTTGCTGTGTGTTCGAGTTTTAGTGACTGCTGCTGCAATTTCACGACTGTATGGGAAATTCTGCCTGAATTTGGGAATTTCCTGTGATCTTTGTAGTAACGTGTGCGAGTGTGATTTTGTGGTGTGTTAATAACAGCTGTTTGTTGGGCCTTCCCTTTGAGCATTTAGATATAATGTAGACTCCTCATAATGCTTCTCCCAGTCCCAGCACTCATGGGGAAACCATTTTAAAACTAGGAAGGGGTTTGATAAAGGAGGGAAGCCGAATGCATCAGTCACAGGAGCCCATTGGGAATAAGCGCATTGCTATTCATGTTCACTTACATACTGAGCCAGAAAATTCCCTGTGATGTCAGGGGGTGACTTCTTCATAAAAAACGTTTTTTGTTCTTTGTGGAGAATTCAAAATGAATTATTACATTAGAGACCACGCGGGGACCACCCACCAAGTATTATGAATGCTTCTAACGGCAATTTCCAGATAAAGTAGTGCAGCGTTGTAAATTGCAATGAATGGTTAAGTGGTTATCCAGCCATTTATGTTTTAACCCTTTAAAAATGGTATGTCTACTAGCTGTAGCATTGCTATCCATTGCTAAAACATCACCTAGGCAAGTTACAGATTACACCGCACTATGCTAATGGTTCAGTTATTAAGTAATGGGCATGGTGTCAGAGTTAAGGAAAGTGTTGTATGTGGCTGGGCCACATACAACATATATGCAAAGAATATATGCAAATTTTTTTTAGAAAATACCCCCTTAAGCACGTACGTACGCACACACTCATGACAAAAGAAAACTGTGAAAACATGAAAAAATTATATATGGATAATGCACTAAACAACGCGCATTAAAACCTGCCCCTGATGATTGATGCTGATTAATCTTAGTCTCTGTGGAACACTATTAATCTGCAGTTCGGATTTAACCATGACTTAAAAACAGGCCGTGGACCATCTAAAATTTAACTAAGACTTAGAAACATGTGCAGGTCATCTAAAACCATCTAATGCGGTAGTTCATGAATTATGGTAACACCACCTTCACAAATGAGGTTTACATGTACTGATACCTTCACTTATCATATGAGGCAAAAAGGCAGAATTGAAAGGCGATAATTGCTGGTTAGTCACTGTCAGAAATCGGCGGCGACTTACCTGTCCGATATTGTCCATTGCTGATAATATCGGTGTCTCCCTGCCCTTGTTGCATACCTAGTGGATTTTTGGCTCTGTCAGAGATATTTGACAGTCAGTTAAGCTGTCAGAGAGTGAGTAAAAATAGGTAATGGCTCCTTTTCACAGACTTGAAACTGTTTTTTTTTTCTTTTTTGCGGATAAAAATCCTTCCTTTTTCTAATGTGTGTTCAGAAGAGTGACTTCAGTTCAAACATAGATGACTGATGAAGGGTACGTAATTTAAATGTATGACATGTAGTGCAGCTAAAACTGCTTCAGATATTCTCCATAGCCCTGCCACATTGTCATTGGCTGCTTACTAGACATTAATTTTCTTACATGATTTTATTTTTCCCTATGGACAGAAGTTCTTATGGATTTCAGCCCACATCTTGGGTTTTTTCTTGCAACATCAGATCTACATTCCTGCACTGTCAAATGCTATGTACTATTTACCCCTGGGAAGGCAGCTGGCCAACTGCATGGCTGTTTTTGTGTTAAATAAGCAGTAAGGTCAGTGATGCTTTTTCACCGGAAAGCCTCTGTGTAACACATGCTCGTGAGGCATTGGCAGAAGCCTGCAGAGTAGCCATGTCAGATCATGTATGTCTGCGGCAAACGGGGTCTGCCACAGTGGCTTATGTGTCCAAAAGAATGCAGGATTTCTGCCACAACCAAGCAGGCATATTTTATAGGCTTTTTTCCCCTTTCTGCTTACAGAAGGAAAGAACTTGTGTTATCACCAGCAGTCAGTTGTCTGTAGGTGATTTACCCTGAAGGTTTGTGTAAGAGGGCTTGCAAACACTTTAGGTTCCAGCTCTGTTATGTGCCGATATCTGACTTTGCAGATTCTAGCATTTCAGCAAGCCGGTGTGAAAAAAACGCTCTTTCTGAACTGGCCCTGGAATGGCTTTTGTGAGAACGAGAGGACGGACTGTTCAATTGCTGTATTAACTATAGCTGCTTGCCGTGATGGATGTATGAAACGTTAACAGCAGTTATTATGGATAAAATGACATTTAATCAGGAGAAGAATTTGCTTTAATTACCGATGAGACTAGCAGAGATGTCTATCAACCCAGCATGTTGGTATGGCACTGGTTTGATTGATGGCTGTTTAGTGCTGTGTACGAGCTGGTTGCTTTGGAGTGGAGTCAAGCAGCTTTTAGCTGGGGCTCCATTTCGTCCTTGGGTGTCTGGCTTCCTCACACTGTGCAAACAGCAGCAGTAAGCCAAATCTGTGTAACATAACAGCCTCTGACACAAAGCCTTTTGTTAAACCTGTTTGCTGTTCTCTAGCAGAGGTTTTTTTTTTTCCCTTTTGTTGCCCAAAACCCATTTCCCTCCACCATGTTGCATTAGAAGTTAATGCTCTGGACAAAATGACAGTGTTATTGCAGAGAGCCCTTTGAGTGCAGTATACTCATTAAATTTAACAACCTGTCAGCTATTGCTGTCTTTACTGCATACAAAGCTTCTCCGCAAAGATGATATAGATTCTTTTCATTTATTTATTTATTTATTTTCTTTAGGACAAGTGCCAAAATGGCTGTAATTGGCTGTGGCAGTCGCTGAGCTGTTTTTTGGTTTTAAGATGTTTGAATGGCTCTCTGGGAACGTCTACAAGGTGCTGCAGAGGCAGTTGACTTTTGTAGCCTGTCTGATTTTTGATTTGAAGACTAAAAGGATAGAAACATTTGCCTTCTTATCTTACTTTCTTATCTTTAATGCCAGTTACAAGAAAGCCAGTCAGCCATCGTATGTGGCGTGTCTGC
The DNA here is from genome assembly GCA_026774425.1 of Petrocephalus zakoni. Lineage (NCBI taxonomy): Eukaryota > Metazoa > Chordata > Actinopteri > Osteoglossiformes > Mormyridae > Petrocephalus > Petrocephalus zakoni. The sequence continues at coordinate 472,109 of JAODKN010000069.1, forward strand.
TTCCCCCAGATTTTATACGACTCGAAAGGTATTTTAAAAAAAGCTTTTTTTTCTCCATCCACTGCTATTGATTGTTTAGTAACACCTTTTATTTTCAGTTTATATTTGCTGGTTTTTAAAGAAACATTGAATTTTATTTCTACTTTGATCGGAAGTATATATTTGAGATTGCAGGGTCACACAATCCTTGAAGCATTAAGGGCCCAATGGTGCCCCTGGGATTTGAACTGGTAACTTTCTGACCCACTCCTAACCCACTGAGCCATGCCGGCCTCGACATTACACAGATGAATAAAAACTGCTTTGTTGGGATCATTGTTATCCCTAAGTCATCACATAGATCAGTATTGTTTGTTACTTTCTCTAGCTTCTCGGACTTATTCAGTACAAACGTTAATTTGCTCCTTGTGTGTTGATTTAGGCCTACCGCTTCTGGATGTGCTGCGTTTTGGGCTTGTCTATCCTATAGCGCCATGTCGGCAAGTGCCAAGGACATTCTCTTCATTAAAGCCTTAATGCTTGTTTTGATGCACCAGCGTGAATAGGATCCAGCCCTCTCTGCAGTGATGCACGAAGAGCACTGGTGTCATCTTTGTCACTAGTGTGTCATAGCCCTTTGTCACCTTCGAGTAGAACTCTGACAAATTCTCTGCAATTGTTACGAGATGTCTCCCCTCGTCAAGGGGCCTATCTCAAGGGGGGGGGGCGCCACTTTCCACCAAGGCCAAGCTAGACGCGAGCTGGTATAAACATCATTCCCAAGGGACAGCTGAAAGCATTCTCAGGAAAGCTATTAGCTCGCTACACCCTTATTGAGACGGTGTTTTTGGTGTTTCTTGTTGGTGGAAAAATGGCAAAATCAGAGTAAGCATATATTATTGGTAATTTCTGAGAGAAAAGGGGCTAAGTAGTCTCAGAGGAGTTTGATGTGATTTGTTCATAGAAGAGGTGGAATTTTGCACACCACTGCACAGCATCTAATCTGCAGAGCTCATTGCTTTATTTAAATAGGTGCGACTGCAGCCTGATGACAGATTGTAGTACTACTCAGTGCTCGCTGTAATTACGTTTATTTCAGCAGTGAAACAGGGGATCAGAATATAGAATGAAGCCTGCTGTTTATTCTGACTCTTGTGTTGTTGATGAATAAGCCTTTTATCTAGGCTGCATCCTTAGCTGACGTTGTTAGCGTTGTATAAGCGGTGTAGCTAAACCATCATTGACAAGTGTAATGGTTATTTTAATCTGCATATGTTTTGGTGCCGTTATGCCTCTGTTGTGACTGTGTTGTGCCTGTCTGACTCTGGTAGTGGTGTTAGACTGTGAAGCTCCTTGATTTGATAAAGGCTGGCCCGAGTCATTGCAGATGGAGAGGACTATAAACTGCAGCCTCCCTATATAGAAAGCCAGAGCTCTTGACAAATGGTGCCTCCCATGGAACTGGGGTGGCACCGGAAGGAGAGTCCCTATTTCACTAGTGACACTGAGCACTTCCTATAGTGGCTGCTTGGCTGACAAATGGCCTGGTTCCCCCTGGAAGTTTACTGAAAGCTACAGACACGCTGATGTTGTTTAGATTTGCTGTGACTCATTTTTGTATTGCAGTGCTTAAGTTGTTTTTTTTTTTAATTTCCAAAAAAAAAACAAACAATTGTCTCAAGTAATTTAACAAGGTCATCCCGCTGATAACCAGAAAAACATTTGTCGTATTTGTCACTTGTGTGCGGTACAGGCCACAGAAAATTCTATATATTATTGAAATGGAAAATAAATTGCCTGACAGGGAGTGAACTGGTGACTCCAAACCGCAGAGCAGCCCCCTCGAGACTTGGCAGCAAAACTGGCTTGGGAAGTGCTCTGGAATTGTCTTTTTGGTGCAGACCTATGGGTGCATCCTGGTTGAGAGTGTTCTGCACGGGGCTTGTGGTGATGTGCTGTTGGATGTATGGGAACCAGCCACATGCCATAGTTATATAGGAATATAAGGAAAAAACATTTGTTTTGGCTTAATGGTTTGATGCCTGAACAATGCCAAATGCACATTTGGCTAAAAGTCTGTGATCTTGTCAAACATCAGACAAGATTTGAGCACTGGACTGGATTTTATTTATGCATTCTTCTTTTGAGTATGTTTTGTGAGACGTGTAGGCTTATTCAGCCATACATAAGGAGGCTGCTAGAGATGCACAGTATGTCAAAAATCAAGACATTGTGTCAGCTCAATGTGTCAGTCTTGATGGACATTACTGGCTAACATTTTGCCTGTAGTCAATATTCAAGTAGTGGGGGGCAATACGACAATTTTATCAGTTGCATGATAAGCAAGATTGCAAGAAAACACTGCTTAACACTATTTATTATAATGATGAATTAAACTGGCAAGCACCTATGATGTGATGCCTGCGTGTTTGGAGGCTGCAACAGTACTAATTAATTTTCTGATTCAAATCGATCTTCATTTACATAATCCAATATCCATTCATAAAATCTAACTCGATTTTTAAAATCTATGCCTTGAACAGTTTATGGCCTTTTCTCATGGATGTGTGAAACTTTAACTATAGTCTTGTGTGGCCAGCCTCATCTAATGAGATGTGGCAGACAGAATCAGAAAACGTGATGGGAGCTGCTCCACTGAAGGCATGGCTGCATGGTCATCTCAATTATTTGAAATATTTGTGCCTAATATCTGTAAAACCAAATGGAAGTAATGTACCTGAAATAAACTATAGATAGTAGAGGTAGACCGATATGGGTTTTTCTATAGCCGATGCCGATATTTAGAAGTCAGGGTCAGCTGGTGGCCGATTATATGCTGCTGATTTTTATATGCTGATGTTTTCTCCTCTATTTGCATGGTAAACTATCATACTAATAATATAGGATAAATAGCATTTCTCAACTTAACATTTATTGAACACTGACTTAGAACATAAACTTTAATATAAATAGGGTGACCAGATAATCCATGTCATCCCGGACACTTTGAGCTACTTCAGGTTTTACAAACTACTTTAAACCTGAAAGACTCCTTTGCTTGGCGAATAGTTAATTTCTTCTTGTGCTTTGTCTGGTTTGTTTTCTTGATTGAAAGACTCATCCATCAATGTGAGTTCAATGTGCCGTGTTAATATAAAGGAATTTTCCGTATACATTTTCACAGACGTTTTACCCTTTAATTTGAATTTCGCGTTGCATTGTGGGAGCAGTACACTTGCTAATGTCTGTAAATTTAATAAAAAAAATATGTAAGAAACTGATAATGTCCTGGCAGAAAATTACCAGTACATTATATGTTCTTTTATGGATTTTTTTTGACAGTGTAGAGCAGGTGCCTGTTGCACAAAACACCTTAAGTTTTCCCCTTAAGTATGATACTGCCAATGACATTAAACATTTTGCATCTGACGAATATAAATAAAATAAAAACAAAAGCTGGATTTCCACCAGTGGCAACTTAGAAGTTACGGAAAAGTGCGGGGACAAGAGAGAGAATCAGGCGAACAAAACCTGAGCAGATGGATTTATCTTTGCATCTGAGTTACATTAAATGCATTAATGAATTCCTTTTTCTGCATGTGTCTACATGACCAGTATACTTCTGTCTTTTTGCTGGTACCGGCGGTGAAACTTACCAGTGTTAGCCAGATTAAATGAATTATAAACATGTTGCGGGCCGTATAAATACAATTATAAATCGACTGTCAGTCAAGTCTATATGGCTAGATCAATTGATCATGACCGTATCCAGTCGCGGAATTCTCTTCTCGGGATGCGTTCATTTTCTTCACTTACAGCCATAAACGGCGTGTTGCGGTTAAGGTACAGTCAGAGGTACCTTAAGTTATTTGCCTCTTTTGTGCAACCACTGAGGGAACTTTAAGGGTAAGGTGTTTTTGTGGAAGCCGGCCCCAGTATTTAAGCTGTTCTGTTCCCTCCCAGGACTCTTAAAAAAAGTTCTGGCTGGGGTCCTGCACAGGGGGCAGCATGGGTCACGTGTTCAACAGCAAATGGGCTGCCCACAGATGTGCCTGTCTCTAAATCGGAGTACTACACTCGGATATCGGCCAATGCCGATATGAGAAAAAATGCCAATTATTGGCTCGATATATCGGTCGACCTCTGACAGGCAGAGCTTATTACCAGTAGAGTTTGTCAAATAAGTTGGCTGTGTTGCCATGATTTGTCAACACACAAATCAGTGCAGACAGATGCGATTTGTCTGAATGCTGGCTTTTCAGTACGGATGTTTACTTATCCCCACAATTTGATAAGAAGATTAGTAGTATGCTGCAAATATAAAGTGTATTGTGGTGCCCAAAAGTTAATTATATATATGAATTCAGCGAATCCTTTGTTGAAGAAATGTCAGACTTTTAACTGTAGTACCGCCACACCACCGATGTCATTTTACCTTTTTGTCGTCTATCCACAACATCTCCTCTTTTAAAAGATGTCGTGGCTGCTGACTTGTTCCTTTCTTCAGTGCCTGTCGATAAAGATGGCACGATACCTTTTCATGTCTGATACCTGATACAATTTTGATAGTCTTCTTTTTTTTGGATACATGTTGTATACCTTGACACTCAAAGATGAAAAACATTAATCTAAAACTGAAACAGTGGAAACTGCTTATAGTGATCAACCACTTGTGTGGATCAAAAAGTTTAGTGTAATTATGTGTATAGTAATCAAGCAGTCCTGTTACAGTGTTCATTTTGGGGTCTTTTTATGCATGACAACATATGGAAAAAATTAGAACTTATTAGAACTTTCTTTTATTTAATTTACATTTTTTTTTACTTTTTTAAAAGTCTACTTTGCCTTGCGGTAACCGGACTGCTTCTGGCTACCCGAGGCAAATGCTACATAATCAGAAAACATGACAGGAAAGTCATTTTCTCGCAGTGCTTTTCAAAGCTTATGATAAACTGCCAAAAATGAGCCAACAAGATGCAGCAGCTAAATTACAGTAAGCCATGTTTCATGTACAGTACTGGGCTGTATTATAGTGTATTTAAATTATACACAGTTCAGTAATTTAATTTGGACAATACTGTACAATTGCCTTATATTCATACCATCTAACTGACATTTGTGTATTTATCTGCCCGAGACTTAAAGAAAATGAAAATCTGTTATAATGATCATCCACTTATAGTGATCAGCCTCACCCTGACAGGCACGATCACTATAAGCAGTCTCCACTGTATTATACTAATAAGGAAGAAATACATTGCACCCAAAACGTTACTCAGTTGAGCAACACTGCTTCCTTTTATTTAAACTTTATCCGTTTTAGCAGCATTGTTTAATCAGGTTTGTGATGTTAGTCTCCAATGCTGCTACTCCCCACGAAACGCCTGTATTGCACAAGTTACATTTGGCGGTCTTGCCTCTTTCTTCTTTGAGTTTGAAGTAACTCCACACTGCTGATATGCTGACAGCTCTCACACACAACAGAAGCTCTTATCATGTGACGCATGCTACGCCTATGTGAGAACGTGATGCATCCGTGTACTGCATGTCGCAAGTTTTATCAAGCATTTTAGTGATTTTTAATGGATTGGACATTACATTTTTTATTCTTCCTCAATATCCGATTCTGTAACTTAGGCCAGGATGGGACCAATATTGGATTGGCATATCCCTCCATATGGCTTTCTTTGATATACATGTTCTGCTAACCAAATTTATTAAACATAAGGATATGCTGAATTTCTACATATGCTGAATTATTTATCATTATTATTATTATTATTATTATTATTATTATTATTGTACGTTTAATTACACACACAGAGTTCTTACGCAGAACCACTAGCCTATGAAAATAAGAAGAAGCAGAAGGCTTACAAGAAGCAGCATGTTTAGGAGCCATCGTGGTGCTTGGATAAAAGTTCTCAGAAATCACAAACAAAGATGCTTCTGATACATAGCGATGTAGAAGCGTGTATGAGAGACATGAACTTGCGTGAGGCTGAGCCAGTCAGTGGCCAGGATAGGAAAAGGATATAACCGACTCAGACAACTGAGCGTGCGCTGTATCATTTTCACTGTCTCGATCAACTTTTTAATGACATACAGTACTGTATAAACTTTAATGAGCACAGTACTGTATTTGAAGAAACTACGATGGAGTGAAGCCGCGAAAGTCAAAGCTTGAATTGGCGAGGGACGACTGTATTGCACTCGTTTCACATGGTAAACACAGAGTAAATGCACAGTCCATAGACTTACTTGCAGTGCTGTCAAATAATCGTGTGTGATGGGAAGAATTGGTTCTAAAAAAATATTTCTACTTTGTGTGGAAATTATTAAGATTGGCAAAATCTGCCGTGGAGAAACTGTAAAATGCAACTTTCGAAAGATACAGTTCGTGCAACAGGTGGCAATGCAATCAATATTTTTGACCACCTAAAAAAACATGCAGAATGTCTGCCTTGCAGGTTTAAAAAAAAAATCAATCTTATGTTTATTATTTCACTCATTCACTCAGAGGGACAAAATCAGAGGGATTTTTATTTTTACAATTCAATCATGCTGGAAAAGTAAATTTTAAAAGATCACAGTCTTTGCTATTAAACCTTGTAATTGGCCAACCTACCAGTAATTAAATCTTATGTTAAACAGCATTTTATGCAGCTGAGGGCTTCAATTGTGTCAACTCCGTTAGTCACACAGAAATTAACAATAATATAAACACACAGTAGGTGTACAATAGAAATTTATTTTATTGACGATTTTTTAAAATCATCCTGAGCGCACTTTTAATGAATATAGCTCCAGTCCTGGAGGGACAAAATCCAACACTGTTTGCAGATTTCCCTCACCAAATGTACCTATTAAACCTGGTAATTAGCGAATGAAGATCTGTTTGAGATGACCAGACAAGAATATAATGTGTGACTCTCCGAGATTCCAATGCTCTATAAGATCTAATGATGACCTAATCATTTATACCTGTCTTGGTATACCTCATTCTCATTTAGGCTTAAGGTAGTGCTAAATGTAGGGGTGTACTAACTTTTTTTTTCATCACAAGAAATAGTATTAATGGTTACCAAATGTAAATTTTGTTGTGTTGCTAATTCAATTTATAATTTCTCTATCAGTATCGTTAAAACTAATATGTCTGTCCACATATGTTGAAAAATATTAAAATTGGGGGGTTCGCTTAATTTTCATGGTGCTGTAGTTGGGCATATATGCACATGAATCTTTGTCATGACTAACCTTGAAGGTCCAAGGTCGCCTTACTGGGGTACCGAGTTCTTTAGCGCTGTATTGATTGGATGGGCACCAGGGCCTTGGTGAAGCTCATCGATATTTGGCCGTAAGTCTGGTTGTGTGAGTTTGTGTGGATGCTCAGGCGCTGTATTCACCTGTGAGTAAAATGTAAGTGTCTGATCATATATGGGGAATATAGCCTCCACAATGCTGCTTGTTCACTGACTATTAGGTTAGGGCAGAAAGTGCACCACTGTTACGTGAGAAATGGAGAGGTATGGTTTGTATTTGAAGACTGGCTGGACTTCACTGATTAATGGCAATCAGGAAAGTATGATGCTTAAATGTGATGTGCAGTGGCCTGCATCTCTGCATCTCACTTTCTCCAATCAAGCCTACAGCTGAAGAACATGCTCCAAGTTCAGGGCTCTGATTTTGACCACGCAACATGAGATGTGGGCGTGCAGAGATCAGATTTGTCAATGGCGCCGTGTGATGGAGCCTGCATGACGTCCATATCGGCGGATTAATTCCCTCCCGCAGTCGTGGCCCAGGGGTGCATGACAGCCTGGCCCTTCGCCACTGCCAAGCTCTGGAAGTGACCACATTAACAGTGAGCAGTGATCTTTATTTGAAGCCCCTGTTCCTGTTTCGCCAGTTCAGATAAAAGGACACTTCCATCCGCCATTTTCTCCCGTGCCTTTTTCTCGTGTGGATGTGGTTTTCTCCTTTTAGCTGGCATCTCTGGGAATTTGGTATCCTAATGGGTCCAAGTGGCTGTTGTATACGTGTGTCAGAACTGTTAATTACTCATAGATTTCCTTTGGATTGGCAGTCAGTGGAAGTGTAGTTACCTGTCCATTATACACTCCAATCCTCTAGCCTCTGATAATTAAAATAATAGCCTGTCTTGTTTCTTGGATCCTCTTGGCTGCTTTGGTCTCTGTGTCCTGCTGTGATCATGCTAAATGGAAAGATGGTACTGTGGCCTTTGCTGAAGCCGCAAATGACCGCATGTCATTTCTCTCGGGCTGAATGTGAGGGTGATGTGCGTCGCCTTCCCTAGCCTGGGTGTGAGTGGACGGTCCCGGTGACCTGTGCCCCCAGCCACCAGTCCTGTAGGTGCCCTCATCTCCACCAGCCACCTGTCCTGTAGGTGCCCTCATCTCCACCAGCCACCTGTCCTGTAGGTGCCCTCATCTCCGCCAGCCACCTGTCCTGCCCTCATCTCCACCAGCCACCTGTCCTGTAGGTGCCCTCATTTCCGCCAGCCACCTGTCCTGCCCTCATCTCCGCCAGCCACCTGTCCTGTCCTGCCCTCATCTCCACTCCACCAGCCA
>JAODKN010000069.1:492575-513873 GCA_026774425.1 Petrocephalus zakoni
ATCCTTACCCCTTCCCCGCCCCACTCCCATCTAATCTTTACTCCTCCCACACCCCCAACCTCTACAGTGTCGACAGGTCAACAGTTACTGGATGGATCCAGTGGATGTTTTTACTCGCTGTGTCACACCACTTTGAAACTACATCTTATTCATTTATTACACATTCCACTCACATGCCAATTTGTGCAATCTTTCTCCCTAAATTAGCCGGTAATTCATTTGTGTGTCTGAATGTCCATATCTTAAAATTTTCTTTATATTCCTTATGTCTAAACATTTTTATTATAATGCACTATAACCAACATTTTCTGTGACAACTGTAAGATCCATAACGGGCACACCAATAGTATAACAAGCTACCATATAATGTCAAAGAGGCACACACAAACACAGACCCCATTGTGATTTTCTTTTGAGATAACATGGTTCTGGTACCTGGATTTTTTAATTTTACACACAAGCAAAAAACTGCCCACAGGCAAAGTGGGGTGTATATTAACTCTCCATAATATGCCACACTAAAAAACTAAACACTGCCAAATGAAGTGAAAAGTGCTTATATTAGCATTTTTACTTTTGAAATAAACCTAAATGTATCATAATGCTACACTAGTTAAGATGAGCATGCATACAAAAAAATGACAACGATGCATTTCCTGGGCAGTATCTAAATTTGTTTGAAGTCAAATTATTCATATGGGACGGTGGGTGTGTGGGGGGGGGGGGGTCACCCACGCCAAATTTCACCCACAATAAATTTTGACAAATTGGTGCTATTTTGTCTCCAGTCATTGAGGTGTAGATTTTCAGCTCTAGATTTTTATCCATGTAATGTTTTTGTGAAGTGGTAATAAGATCCATCAGCAAGAACAAATAAAACATTAATATCAAATAGTGTCCTGTTGACATGATCAAACATTTTATCTAAAGGCATTTTTCCACTGCCACCAAGAACCATGCTGTACCAAGCAGAACCACAAATTTTTCTATTGTAATTTAAGCTAGCTGTACCTAACCCATACCCACGCCACCATGGCAATGCCAGTAGGGCCGAAAGTGTAACTAAACCAAGCTGGTTGAGTGATTGGTCAAAATGCAGACAAGAAAGAACTAGTGATATGCATCAATATGCATGGTTTAGTAGTGTCACCCATTGTGATCTCTTTGCGCATTTCTGATAACTCTGAACTTGGAAATTTCCAGTTGCTTACTTCAAAAAGTATGATGGAACAGCTGAATGGAATGGATTCGTAATGCAAATTTAAGCAAGTTAATGTTAATTCCGCTGGCGTTTGATGCTGACGGAAAAGTTATTCTCACAGACATGCTAGTGGAAATTAGCACGTACTAAATCATGATGTACGCCATGTGAACAGTAAACAAGCATCTATTTGTCTTTACATCACCGTCAAAACATAAAAAAATACCCATGTACAAAGTGGACAAAGTATTAATCGGATCAAGTGTCTGAAATTGCCCTTTTCTCTGCTATCGCCATGCAGCACTGCTTCAGTTTTGGCACAATCTATCTGAACTGTTATTTTAGTCAAGGACACAGATAGACAGGTAATTGGTGTTGCTGATAGAAACATGTTTTTATTTTAGTTTGCAGCCATCTGGGACTTTATAATCCTGTAGCGAGAAATCATATAAATGCCGATTTCATTTCTGCGCTCTTTCAGCCAACCTTTGTTCACATTCTCTCTCTTTTCGTTCAGATCACAGAGGGTAGCAAAGATGTTTGTATAGAGTCTGTACTCTGATCCTGGGTCTGACTTTCTGCTACCCTTCCCCTGGTGAATGAATGATTGAGGAGGCATCACTGGATGCATCCTCTGCGTCGTTTTGATTGGATTTTTGAATGGAGTGTGGTGTCCGCACCCGGCCTCTGTGATGAAAATTATGTCACGGCAGCCAGGCACACTGTGGCACGGCCGCAGTACATGTGACCCAGCCCTTAGGGGTCTGTGAAGGAGAAGTGGTATCCGTGAAGGAGTTTCAAATCACACACATCCAAAATGAACCATGCAGCAGTAATAGAAGCAGTGTTTGCTTTTTCTCATTAATGTACAGGACAAGCCCAGAAACTAAATGTTCATTTATGAAAGGTTCCCACTAACTAACTCATGTTTAGATAAAATGGAGACCTAAGCTGAGATCCATTAGAAAGACTTAATTGCCTCATTAGTATTAACGGGATGATTAATATGCAAGTGAGGAACTGCTTGTAATCTGGAGTCCATGTTGTCGTCTGACTAGAGGCTTATTTTCCGTCCCTTCCCGTAAGTTCCTGTGGTCCCCTGGCTGAGGGCTTTGGGAACATGCGTATTGCACAGAGGGGCAGTCTCACTGATGGTTTTGTGTTTAGTTACTTATGATTTCAGTACCTTCCTGTCACGGAAGTGCTTTTGACCCTTCTTATTCGCTTACACTCCAGCCCAGCTCTCGTGCTGCTTCCTCACCGCTCAGATGGATGTTTGTTTTCAGGCCTGCCATGATCTGGAGGCACGAAATCGGGCTGCTCTTGGGTTCCTGGGGTGACCGACATGGACACAAATCAGGGTAGCCACGTTTATCACATATTCAGGTCCATGTTCAGTTACGTTCAGCAGCAGTAATGTAACTTCCGCCTCAGCATAATTCCACTGGAGCTTGGAACGCCACCCGGTCACTGTCTCTGATCTCGCCGTGTATTTGCTCCCCGTCGCATTCTCTGCTTCCTCTTTCCTTTCGGTAATCCAGCTCTCGGCCCTCCCCCCGACCCACGTCCCTCCTTCACCTGGTCTTCTGGCAGCCTTCTCGCTGTTAAGCACTTGCTCCCGCCTTTGTTCTGTGTGACTCTGCACCCGGTGTTATAAAGATGGGGGATTTATAACAGCTCCTGTAATTGTCAGGATGTGTTTGGTAGCAGACTCATGTGTTTGAGCAGGGATGAGTCATGAGCAAACAGGAGCCCAGTCAGGTGGAGAGCCTGCCTTGTCAGACTGTGTGTATGTGTATGTGTATGTGTGTGTGTGTGTGTGTGTGTGTGTGTGTGAGAGAGTGAGCATGTGTGTGATGAGGGAAAAAAAGCCTGGGTAAATCGGCTAAGCAGTGGCTGTTAAGAGCAGCTACGGAACAAAGGCGATGTTGCCAATTCCTCTGAGATTGGCGGAGTAATCGTGTGTTTTAAATAAAACTCTGCCTTATCTGAATCGGAATCCCCTCCCCCATCAGTGGGCCCTCCAGCTCACTCGCCTCCAGCCCACCCTGTGCTCGAGCGGCCCCCGGCTGCACATGCTGCTGTTTTCGGGTCCGTGGCCTGGCGCTGACTGGGCCGTGTCATTGCTGGGGGGGTGGCACTGAGTGGGGGTGGCACTGTGGCTGAGGGAGGCTTCATGTGTTTTGGGTGGTGAGCAGCTCAGGAGGGAAGCAAAATTCATCTCTGCAGCTCCGTTGCTGACCAAACATCTCCTAGCTGCGTGTCAGCCTTTGCTGTTGGGACTGTATTGGGCGCCTAGTTAATCTGCCCGCCTGCAGCAGTGTGCTCTCCCCCATGCCTCTGCCACTGACTGACCTCTGTACCAGTCACCCGCTTTCCTTCATGCATTGTGCTTGTTGGGTCCTAATGCCCCCCTGGATACAGAACCGCCAGTGCAGTGAGGCCGAATGTGAATGGCATCCTCCTTGAGTGGGTGTTTGTGCTCGGCTTTTGCCGCTTGGTCCCTCATCGCATATGTAACTAAGCAGCTCCGTGTGCCAGATGGCTGAGGACATGACAGGCAGCAGTGAAGGTGCCAGCCCCCAGCCGAAACGCTGTGGTTCGCACCCCCCAGCTCCTCAGACATTCTGCTGCACTCCGTCTTTGAAGGCTGCTTGGGAAATGACAGTAAAGTTAGAGCCATAATTGGGATAATGCACTTTAAACTATTTTACTGCTTTAAAGTATTTTATTTATATCTTGTTTATGTTTTTAAACTATTGTATATGTTTTGAAACTATTTTACTGCTTAATTGCTTAAAAACTCTATTACTAAATTGTTACCAATGCTTTATACTTGATTTTCCAAAAAATCCAGCATTTGTTGTTTATTAACCCATGTTGTCATTACCCATAATATAACTTTACTGTTATTCTAGTCTGATAATAGTACCATTGCGTATATTTTTAATGTTGATGCAGACCCCAAAATGTGCTCGTTAGCTTGTCCAGCTAGCTCAATAGCTCTTGGTTGCAATTAATTTTACTCGGTGAACAATAAATATTGCACAATAAAACTGAGGCTTACACAGAACCTCTTCATTACTGTAACCACAATAGTGCCCCGCTGTTGGGCCGTCTCTCTTCTCACTCTCTGAACTTGCTCTTCCGTGTTCCTGTCCGTAGAGCTGGCACACTCTCGCAGCCGGCCTGCTGCGTATGCTGGGAAAGCCGCTGGATTCGGCGCCCTTGCTGTGTACCGCGCTCAGCTGCGGCGCTGCCCGTCCCGTGCAGCGTGAAAGTCTTGGCTTTAACAGCCTCTTTAATCGCTCTGGTCTCCGTGTTACTGCTGCTGTCCTGACTTTACCGCGGTGCTGGGGGGTAAAGAGACTCTGTCAGCTATTTCCGCCATAGGAAATGAAGCTTTATTTTCAGTAGAGAGGCAATATTTGGCAGAACTTTACATTTTAAACATTGTTTACATTGCCAAATGTAAATCTACACACGCCCTGCTCACTAGTTTTCTGACCCTCGTAGCTGTTTTTTAATGAGTGGGCTAATTGGCTTTCTGCGAGCTGTGGATTCTGTGATCTGTGTGTGTGTGTGTGGACCTCTTGTAAGGGTGTTGTAAAGGTATTTCCCATCTATTCAGGCACCGATATAGGCTGTTCTCCTCTTATCTCATCTAGTGCCACATAGAAGGATGCTTTGCTTTCCTGGTGAGTCTGCTCTGACCTCCTTTATCAGTTTAATATGACATTACCTGGTGTGTAGACAGAGCAGCGTGACGCCTGCTTACAGTCACAAGCTAGATTTTGGCTGATGTGATGAACGACGGAGAGAATTTTCCGTTCTTCCGAGCCTTTCTGTGGGGTGTTTGTGGTTTGGCTGGCTGATTGCAGATAACCGCTCATCCCTTCCACATGTCTGTCTGTGCTGTGCCTGCTGCTCGCTTTGCTAGGATGCCACCCGGGGGCGCCTTCACATTTAGAAATGGTTTATAACAGATATAAAATGTTTGAGCGGTGCAGTAATTATAGTGGAGTTATGAGGTAACAGGATAATTGATTAGTTACATATGCGATGAGGGACCAAGCGGCAAAAGCCGAGCACAAACACCCACTCAAGGAGGATGCCAATTTACAATACGTGTAAATTGTGTGTTTAAGCTATAAAGCTAATAATTTTTAATGGTTGGAGGTAGTAGTCTTATTAAAACTGGAACAGAGTTATTTAAATACCCCAACCGGTACATGCGTCACCTTTTAAATGTCCCGGTGTAGTTTGTGCATTTATTCGCTGGTTTTGCATCATACTGAGAGCCACGGGGACAGTGTTGTCAGGACGAAGGGCAGCTTCCGTTAGTGGACATTCGAGAGGAGGCTGGAGAAGGCCACTGCCTGTGAGAAGCAGGACTCAGTGATGAGTACTCAGGACGGGATACTGGGCTTCATTAGACATACAGCTTTTGTTTTGTCAGAGTATAGTCTGATCTGATTATTTATTCTCTCAAGCTCTGACTCACATATGCAGTATATTGTTCTTTGTTCTCTAATTGAGTGGTTAAGATGTTAAGTGTGCTTCTTTGGAAAGCCCAGTAGGTGGCAGAATTGCTTACTTGGCACACAAACACTGTAAAAGTAGGTTTACTGTGGGGGAGGCATGGTAACTCAAATTGCCCGTTCGCTTAACTGGAAACACAAATGACCTTGTTTATACAGACCTATAAATTATGAGTTATGGATCTGATTTATTTACACTGAGTACATAAATGACACCCGAATGCCCATAAATAACATGTGTTTAGTGTAACATGTTACCTAGAACACATAATTCATTCTAAAAATCAAAAAATTATGTGGCTCTGAGATTTTAATTAAATCCAGTTCACTTTCCACAGAGTTATGACTTTGCTTTCCTGGAAAAAAAGCCTTTGAAACTACAAAAAAAGGTTTAGCTGTTGCAGTTTATTTTACATACATGGTTTTGGATGATTAACCGAGAAGTGATGGAACGGGTGTGTGTGTGTGTGTGTGTGTGTGTGTGTGTGTGTGTGGGCAGGGGGGCTGGGGGGCTGGGGCATAGCAACAGTCACAGAGGCATGTTTTAAGGATTCTTCCTAGCCTTTGTAATGCATGTATGCACGTCAGCTTGGGGGTTAGGCTGTAAACTGTCACGTTTCGACAGACATAAATCAGCAGCGGTAAGCGGCACTTAACAGCTCTCCTGTTTCTCAGCAAACTTCCTGTGCCCCCAGACACAAGCCCCCGTGTTGGCTGCTGCGGACAAGGTGGCCAATGTCTCTGCAGCCGTGTGTCACGTGCCAGGGAGTGGCATGCGCTTCCGTAAATCCCTACCCGCGTCCTCCTCTCATTCCTGTCCTTCAAGTCTACTCACAAATGCCAACGATAGAAAAAAGTGTGCAAAATGCCGAGATGCTATCTGCAAGCAGAGAGCTTCATTAAAAAGAAACACAGATCCTTTGTGCAGCTGGCTGGTATGTGCGTGCCGACACGTGACTACCTTTGAACATAACTCCTTACAGATGGCTAGCAGTGTTAAATCCTCTTATCAGCGCTTTCCGATCAATTATCTTTTAAGTAATGAAACATTTAAAATATTCCTTAACAGGTTCTGCGCTCACAATATCACACTTCTGAGGTGTGCATACAGTTGCACGTCATTTATCTAGCTTTTTATTTTTTAGTGTCTTTAAGTGTGTTTTATTTCAACCCAAATACACCTAAAATGTTTTTTGATGTCTTTGTCCCTTTAAGAGCTGCAGTTCAATACTTTATCATCGTATTGATTTTTCTCCCCCACTTTAACATGACTCTTTTTTTTTTTTTTGGTACATTTTGAATTTTTAGGAGATTAAGAAACAAATTTTAGCTGAATAAAAGAGGCTGGAGCTGAGAAGATGATTGGGATGGAGCCGGTGTCTCATGAGCGGGAGCGTGTGTGTGTGTGTGTGTGTGCGTGTGTTTCTGTGAGTGCATGCGCTCGGTGGCAGCCAGCGGAGTGTGAAAGTGACCCCCGGCAGGAAGGGGAAGAGCAATAAACAGACCTGGTGCTGACAACATCCCCGCAGCCTTCGCTTTTCAGGCCTCCTCTGGATTTTTTGTTTTTTTTGGTTTTCCTCTTGTCTGTAGAAAAGCCCCTTTTTGTTTTTTTTTTTTATGTGATTTATGTTCAGTGAGCTTTTGTGTAGAGATGCAGGCATAAAGAAACTGCAAACACGGAAAGATCAATTTCTGAATCAAATTTTCTTGACATCTGCGTTTAACAAAGGAGGGCTGTTCCTTTAAAATGAAGCCCGTTGTCTGTCCAGTGAGACGCCCAGCCCAGCTGTGCGAAGCTGAGTAAGATGAGCACTTAGGAGGCAGGCCAGGGCTGCAGAGATCCAGCAGAGATCCAGTGAAGCCCCCAAAGTCCCAGGCTGCTCTGCCAACCTGCCCGTGTGTGTTTGAGTGGCTCAGGTCACTGATTGATTCAGTCTCATGAGGCATGTCTTGGTTGTGTAATAATATAATGGTATTACCATAATAGTGTAATGGTGTTGTATTCTGTATTAGTCCTGGCCAAAGATGGAGTAATTTAGTTTCAGAAAACAAGCCATTTTGGCAGCACTGGATGGGGAAGTGAGATTCAGGGTAAATGGCTGAATGATGTTCATATGCAGCTCTTTGTTGGCCATTATTAAAAATCTTTTTTTCTTGTCACAAATGATTTTGCATGATTGGTAAAAGTACAGTGCCTGTTAATGGGCTATTTATATGCTTTTAGCCGAATACTCATTTCCTTAGATTATGTGTAATTTTACAAATGGTACTTGTCATAAAACTGAAACAGAACAGCTAATAGGCTTGTTTTGGTTGGTGGGGGGTATTGTACTTGTGCTGATGGGCTGTGCAAGTATTGTATCAGGGTGTCAAATTGCTGGGCTGGCATGAGCAGACAGCGTCAGGCTCTCAGACACAAGCTGAGCCCCGCGGAGTGCCCAGCGCCTGGCTCAAAGCGGCTCTGCTTGTCTCCTTTCATTATCTGTTAATGGTGCCCGGTGTGACATGCTGCTGTGAAGGAGGAGGATACTGGCAAATCCTGGATGTGGATTTCCTGTGGGACTGGAGCCGGAGTGGAGCCAATCCTAGGCATTTACCTTGGCTAGCTCAAGCCCCACCCAGGCATTTTACGAGACGTTGTCATTTGGCAGAGACTTGTCAAGAGAGCTACTTACTGCAGTCAGGATGTGCAGAACAGGGAATACTTAAAAAAGGCAAAGAGCTGTATTAGTGCTGAATATGATGTGCTGGCAATACTCAGAGTGCTTACATTTAAAAAGGCACATAAGCGTCACATGCAGCGTTCCTTCAGAAAGCACTTTACGGAACGCTTGTTTAATCCCGCTTGCCTTCAGAGAACCAAAGAGCTTCCTCGTCAGAATGCATTCAGTACATCATGACAAGATGGCCGACCCCATACTGAGAAACTGAACTCATAAACGGAACTGATCACTCTTCATGCAGTCCTGTACATGAGATGGGTTGTTAAATTAGTCTGCTGTTCAGGGTGGGGACCAACAAGTGATGCATTCATGCCTGCATTTGTGAGCTCAATACAAAGCACCTTAAGGAAGCATTTTATTTTTATTCTTTTGTGTGGACCAATTTGGTGGCTTGTTTTAAACTCCTGGCCCCTTCTGAGTATTTCTGGGCCGTTTTGGTGACGTACCAACATACATGGATCGTCTTTATGCAAGATCAACCGTTGGTCCTCAGATTCTAGTTTGACAGTCTCAGTATTTCAAATTAAGAACAAAGACTTTTTTACATAGATAAAATTGTTAGTTTTTTAATATATCCAGTGTCTGGGCCTTTCCAACAATCTCTCCAAATTGTGCTTATAGAAATGTTATGATAAATGGCATATATATCAGTGTGGTCTTCTTTAACTTTCACCTATAATGTTACTCTATACCTTACAGCTCATATACCCTTTTAGGTAATGTGTAAATGGATATACAGACCAGCACAATGAGATGGTCACACTATGCTTCCCAGCTGGAAATCAGACTTCATAGTGATGCAGGGGGAAGGTTATTCCTGGCTATTTTCCTTCCTTGCTTTATCAGAAATGGCTTACCCAGATGAGTGGGCGGTTATATGTGACCCTGAGTGGAATCAGTACAGGGCACAGGATATTCTCACACATGCACATTGACTCGCACTGTCACACTCGCAGTGATGTGTGGTGGTCGCTTCGCCTTCCTTTGCAGTATATTTATCGGCATTGTAATGCTTGATTGCTTGTCCTTTGATTAGACAGAAATAATACAATCCGCTGCTGCAGGGTCCTCAGTTGTATTTAATGCAGTTCTGTTGATGGGGTTGGATGTAATACGTAGTGCTCTTGACTTGTAGTGTTTCCAACCAACAGATAAAAATACTGTAATATACAGCATTGTTTTAGTAATAATGTATGCAATACGGTTTGTAGAATTTAATTTCTGGGAGATTATGGTGTTAATGGAGAGCAGTGTGGCCCTGCATGCTTGGCCCTGCATGCCTACAGGTCTGCGCAGCCGGGGTCATTGCTGCCTCTGGCTCTGTGTGTGCGCATGCATTTTGCTTGCAGGTCTGCGTAGCCGAGGTCATTGCTGCCTCTGGATCTATGTGCGCACACGCATTTTGCTCGTTGGCCCTGGGCTTGCATACATAAACACTGGTGTTTCTAAGTTGACCAGTGTGTGTGTTTGTGAGCGTGTCCCACATTGGCCTGGCATCCATTTCAGGACATCCCCTGCCTAGTGCCCTGTGCTTCCTGGAATCAGCTCCGGGCTCTGTATTGGATAAGCTGTTACGGTTAGTTATGCTTATCATTTCACAATAGTAAAAACTACCCCCTCGCATGTGTGCAGTGGCATGTTGCTCTAGACTAGAACTGCATATTGTAATAGAAGCTGTAGAAAAATAGAAGAATCTTTGGTAAATGTAACAAGCTGACCAAAGACAGAGGGGACAGAGCAGCCACCCAAAATATCCACAAATGAAGGTAGAACCGTCTGGGTGCCATTTAAAATAAACTGGGAAAATACCTTTGCAAAATGAGGCGAGGAAGTGGTATATTTTTATGGTATATGGTATATTCTTGGCATTGAATTTTCATTTTTTGATCTTTTACCTTTTGCACCTTTGCTGGTGTTTTATTTTTAGCTGTCCAGTAAAGATTTACTCAGGCATAAATGCTTAGTTTTTAATGAGCCCTTTGATTTTTTTTCCTATCAAAGAAAGGGAAGTGAATTGTACCAGTCAACAGGCCTTTTGCACTCTGCCAGCTAGGAGGTTGTTGAAACGGGGTCTAAGTGAGCGAACAATAGGTGCACAGTGGTCCCTGTGCAGGGTGCAGCGTGACTTTGTCCGATCTGGCCAATGGCGGGTGGAGGGTCTTCACCTGCCCTGTGCATGTTGTAGACACCCCCTGCGTACAGCAGGCCAGGCAACATGGTTCGCAGAACAATACAAAGGCCCACCACACTGAAATGACATTGATCCAGGTAGCTGCCACTAATCAAGATGTCAATTAACAAAGACTAGGATGCTGTCTAGCAGCTGGTTACGTCTTTCCAAGGTTTATATTAATTGTGCAAGTACATCACAACAACTATTGCGCCTCAGCTTATAACAATATGATTGATATATGGTTTTGGTAGTTTTCCTTTAAGTGAATAAAATACGGTATGTTAACATAGAACAGGAAATTTCATTTATACATTTTTAAACGGACGGCTATAATAATGACAGCTATAATATTTTCGGGAGTGGCCGTAAAACTGCAATTTCACGTTTTTTAATTTAATGTACGGTTAATGGCGTTGACTATATATCGTTGGGTTTTTGATTTATAATCAATACCACAGATATACCTATTTTGACAAGATCATTGCAGATCATCAAGTACGATAAAATAAAACAAAACGATTCAGTTCTCATGAAGCACTCGATATACCACGTAAAGCATTTTAAAAACCCCTGTAGACGATCGTCTGGTTTATAAACACTTTGTATTTTAGACGTTATAATCATTTTGAAACGGTCGCTAGGTAATTAATTGCATGCCTCTCATGCAAATGAGGACGAGAATCGAGGCGTTTGGTCGATACGCGCTTCACGAATCCCTCATCGCTTTCGACATGTATTTTAAAACACGGCTAAAACAAATGTGGCTTATTAAAGGCGTTTGCTAATGGGTGGGTGTTCTGTACAGTGCTTTAAAGGCACGGCTTCGCCATGGGCACGGAGCTGGGAGGCGGCTGTTTGCAGAATGACCCCCCGAGAGGGCTTTGTTTGCCCCGGCGTGTAGCCGCGCTCGCCGCCTGCGGACCCGCTCCTAGTGCTGACTCGGAGGCTTTGCTTACGGTGGCGTTTCGCGGTATAGAGACCGAGCGCCTTCCCCATCAATCAGCACCCCCCCCCCACACCCCCGCCAACGACGACGACTCCGCTCCATGTTTTTGTATTCGCCTCTTTTTTTTTTGTTTTCGGGGGGGGGGGGGGATTCTCCTCTAGTGTGTAGATAAAGAAAGACTAGGTCAGCCATGTGGATGCGTCTGTCGGACAGCTAAGGGGAGGGGGTGCGTGCGGCGCGAGGGAGCGGGGGTCGCGGTGCGTGTGGCGCGAGGGAGCGGGAGCGCGGAGCGGAGCGCGGCGCTGCGCGCGGAGCGGCGCGTGTCACCAGGAGGAAGTGGAGCCGCCAAACTGCGAACTCACTGATTTCCGAGCCGTCGCCGAGTAGCGTAAGTGGCGCCGGCGCCGGAGCCCTGCCAGGACGCGGCCTCGGGCCCCCCCGGCCGCTTTGTTTTTCCAGAGAATAAATTACCAAAGCGGGGCTCGTCTTTTGTTACGGCGAGTGCCGAATGCGCCGTGGCCGTTACCGGATAAAGTGCCCGGCGATATTGTTCTCGCTCTTCCTCCTTGGATGCGGCCCAGGCCGAGGAGGAGCTTCGGCGGGGTCACTTTGTTGTAGCCGACGGGGATTTGCGGTCCAACTTTGTACGGCAGTCGTGTTTCGTTTTTAAAGGTCACCAGACTGGCGGGTGAGTATTTCTAAGTGATTGTGTGTGATAAGCGTTAAGTTTGGGGCGGCCTGTGTGTGTGGCGGGGCTTGGCGTGCGTGTGCCTGTGGGGGTGCGCTGTTTAATTATACCTCGCTGATGGATTAATCACTTATACATTGTTGTTGTCGTCGTCTAAACACCTTAGTCGAAGATCATTTAAAAATAGAAATAATGAATGCGGATATTTTTTGGCTACTTACTTGCCTCAAGTCACTAAGGATAGCCAAAGTAACCCGGTGACCGAATATTTCTGACAAAAGTTTATTACATGTAATAAAATCTGTGCAGTAAGTCTTACCTTGCAGTGTTTTAAACTGTTCTTTCTATTTACCTTTGGCCTTCTGCACACATTTGATGTATGAGAATTTTAGCGGGGAGATGACTTAGTTTTTATTGTTTAAACATTAATATGATGCAATTAGGATACCTTTAATTGTTAGCTCAAGTATGAGAGAAGTTTGAATTTTATTTTAGTTTACAGGGAGACCACCTACCAGAGCAGGTGATACTGTAATCTCTAGTAATATGTAATGTGAATAAATTCTCACTTGCTAACTTACACCATATTGCATATCCATTTTTAATAATTTCACAATTTTT
This sequence comes from Petrocephalus zakoni, assembly GCA_026774425.1. Classification (NCBI taxonomy): domain Eukaryota; kingdom Metazoa; phylum Chordata; class Actinopteri; order Osteoglossiformes; family Mormyridae; genus Petrocephalus; species Petrocephalus zakoni. The sequence continues at coordinate 505,469 of JAODKN010000069.1, forward strand.
AAAACACTTGGGAATTGCACAAACTGGGAAGAGTCTTTGTCAGCCATAACTACAACATGTCACTCTTAGAGTATTGCTTCTGTGTTGTGATTGTACATCAGTTCCACCATTCCCATGACTGTGAATGTGAAGACATTACTCTACAAAAAATAACTTTATGCTTTCAAAAACAAAACATGACAATATTAAGGAATAAAAATAAACCAGGACACCGTAACGGAAGTTTTGTCTTGCATCTCTGCTCAGACAGTATCAAATGATCTGTGCAGCCAGATTTTTTTTTCTTTATTGTTTCAAGGAAATAACCTGCAGCAAACACGTGGAGCAGCTGCTCTTTGATTCCAGCACCTGAAAGGGTTATGATAAAATAACTGTGAAGGCATTACTTGTGTTTTATCTTTTGTTCTTGTATTTGTGCAGGGCAGGTTGACTTCTTTGGATAATCTGTGTGGCCTTATATTATAGGGGTTGAGTTCCAGATCATCAGTTTGCAGACTGTCTTAGATGAGGAGGGAAAAAAAATGTCTGTTACAGATGCTGAAGTGTAAATCAAGTTAACCTGCATTTGTGAACTGCAGTGGGTTGTCTTGTCTTGCTAACATTTTCAAAATGCTCTTTCTTGGGATATTATCATTTGTTTTTTATTGGAAATGTAATCTTGGTTTTTGTTCTGTTTTCCATCCCATAGAGTAATGTTTATTTGTCTTGTTAATATGAGCAGCTTTCCGCTTCCTTTTGGTCTCATTTTTTTGCCCCCCCCTGACTGGGATTTGACCTCTAGCTTAATGATTCATATGTGATTAATTTTGTGGAGCAGTGCTGTGCTGCCTGGCTCATTTACAGCAGAGTGACCAGAGATAATTGATTGGAAATTGATGCCTTGTAACTGAAATGTACCTTTGCAGAGCTTAACACCCCCACCCACGCAATTCACTTTAAAATCCATGTTGGATTTTATGTTTAGATTATGCTTCTGAAAGGCTTGACTTACCACTGGTTCTCTGGACAGATGGAGCCATTCCACAAACTACCTGATGAACAGGTGATGTTAGACAAAGCCAACTTGCCTTTGTATGGGTCACATTGGCTGGCTTAGCCACGCGTGGAAACCATTAACTCCACAATGTGAATGCTTTCATTTTTCAAACATGTAAAAGAATGGCATAATATAAACATGTTTGACCTAAATGCTGAGTAGTACTTTAACTTGTTAAAAAGGAATGGTGTTAACTAGTTCCAGGTGCTGTTTGTCCAGCTCTGTTTTGGGTTCTTTAAAAAGTTGTCCTGAGCAGGGGATGCATATCTCATGCTGATAGTATTTTAATAAAGCACACTGAAGGAAAGTGTGGAGACCAATGGGCAGCAAGCTGAGCTTTGGCAGCCATGTGCTGCTGGGTTTTATATTTAATACATGTATTTTTAATAAAGTGTATTTCCTTCCCTTTACACTGCTGGACATGGAGACTATGGTTACTAAATATATACACTAACATTAATTAGTGTATGTGCCGAATGGCCTCCTCTCGTTTGTATAGTTCTTATGTTCTTATGTTCTTAACATGAAGCTACCCCTGAGATATTCTATTGATGAGGAATGACCCAGACACTCACCAACACAGTTGGGTGGTTCTTTGACTAAAGCATTATGGGAAGGTGGTCTGTACGGTTGAACAACTAAGAACATAGTCGTGCCGGTACCATGTCCTGTCACTTTAGATGGACTGAGACTTTGTGCATGAGAACTCTGCTGGAACACAGAGACACAGCTGCTTCACTTCTTAGTGATTAATGTAACTGTAAGGAGGTACTGTGCTTCTGCCTGCTTCTCATGCTGTTAAACATCTGAATAATTCTACCTAGTTGCCTCGAAACAGTTTAACTGCCAAAGACTCAACAGTGTAAGGTGTTCCTAGCAAATTTGTGGCAGTTTATCACATTGCTAGATAATAGTGTGTGTGTGTAGAATAGCACTGTTTCGTCTGGGTTGTTTGTATCTATCAGGATATCCCTAGAGGTGAACTGCAGTTAACTCAAAATTAATTAAATCCACAAGTCACTGTGTATTTGTGCATGGACACGCGTGTGTGTGTGTGTGTGTGTGTGTGTGTGTGTGTGTGTGTGTATATAAGAAGAGCACCGTTGTTTGTGTACTTGGATGTATTTACAAATTCATTTTGGATGATAAGGTATATAAATGAGAGAAATCATTCACTGTTAATTGTTCTCTCCTGTGTATCGGTGTGCTTTTCCTCTTTTATCTGTAAAGTGGGTCTTTGTGTGAGTGTTAACAAATGAAACCGAGCCATCATGTCCCTGCATAGCATGACATATGCATTCCATTCATTTGATAAGAGTTATCATCTCATGGTTACTGACAATGGCCAAGTGTTTGTGCTTGTGTGCAGAGATGTGTTCTGATTCACCTTTAACATATTAAAGGAAGAATTTTGGGCTCAATACTGGCATTCTGGTTACGTCTGTGAAAGGAATGTCAATAAATGATAAGTCTTTAAATATAGCTGCATGAAAGGCACACAGTGAAAATCTTTCTGTGGTGTTTCAGATACATTACTATGCCCTGTTATGTGCACATTGTATTTTTGTGTTTCTTTTGGGGATGACTTAATATGTACCTCTAGGTTTATTGTGCAGCAGCATTATTAACATAACTTTTCAAAGGTACATATTAGGTTTGTAGCTAGACGTCAACATCTGTTACATTCTCATTGTTTGCTGAGGGCTTCTGCTCTTGTGTGGTTCCATTAACCAGTCAACGTCAGTAGAGGTGTGGGATTAGATATTCGGCTAATTGTAGCACAAAGCCCTAGCCTGCTCCCCTCTTGTTGTGGCTCTGTTCTGCTACTGCAGTGCAGGGTTTTTATTCTTGCTGTGCCAACACACATTCATCAATTTCTACTTCGACTTCTGCTGTTTTACTTGTAAATAGCTTAAAGTCTCACTAGCTTGTGCATTTAAGTGGAGCAGTGCAGTAGTACAGTACTCTTGAGTTTTACATTTTCTCAGAAATGGCAACGTAAGAAAAAAATCTAGGCTTTCAGTGGAAATTTTGCATACTTTATTTAGTTTATTGGAAGAAGTTTGTCTTCATTCCAACTCTTCCTGGTGGAAGGTCATGATGGCTGAATGCCAAGCAGCTCAGACAAAATCTTACTTACCAAGGCCACAGCCTAGGTCATTCTGAGGAATTCCCAGGTGTTTCCAAGCCATTTGTGAGATGTATTCCCTCTGGCATATCCTGGTTTGTCCCTGGGGCCTCCACCCAGTGGGGTGTGTTTTGGTACAGCTCCCTTTAGAGACAATCAGCTAGCATTCTTTTAAGATGCTGAAATTCTCAATTGGCTTCTCTTGATCTGAAGGACTAGTGGCTCTTTTTTTGAGGTTACTCTGGATCTCTGAGTTCCTTGCTTTGACCCAGAATGAGCCCGGCAACCCACTACAGAATTCGACCACCTGTACTTGTGACCTTGGTTATTCATTTGTTAACCAGACCTCATGATCATTGGTGAGGATGGGCGTTTGATGAGTAGAAAGCTTTGTCATTGCACTGCAATACAGTGAGATTAAGGAAGCAACCCTTAGCTCTCACTTTACCACCACAAACCTGTTCTGTTCAAAACTGAGACCACCGAACCAATTTCCCCATCAAGCTCGTGTTTCCTTTTAAAGTCATTTACCTCAGGACAAGATCCCAAGGACTCCTTCACTAATACCATGTTCCCATTAACGCCGTGTCAGGACCTGTGCCGGACGACTTCTCAATCTGGAACTAGTTCAGAGCATTTCCACTGCAAAGAAACTGACCCTGGGTGAGAGAAACGACTCCAGCATGGCACCACAGAAGAGCTTGTCTCAGAATTTGGACCTGCAAAGTTAGCGAAAATGGGACGTGCTGTCACGTCCAAATCTTCCTCATACCCGGAAAGTTTAGTCCATAGCCATTTTGTCTAATATTGCCAGTGCCACCAGTGAAATGACTTGCCAGCTTAGCAATAATTTTGCATCGTTTTTTCTTATTCAGTGGAAAATGAAAGATTGACTTACAGGCTGGATTTAATAATATATTATAAACATGTCATAGGTTGAATAAATTAAATATTAGAGTGGTAAAAAAGATCATGAGGTGGACAGCAAAGCTCAGTTTTTAGCGGACCGTTTTAATGCGCAGTCCCTAAAGGGACAGCGGTTAAATGGCAAGCAAGAATAAACTCACACACAGACTGGGGAGCCTTTATGATGGGGCGCAACGAGTCATACTCTGAAAACCTTTCTAACATTTAGTTTACCCTGACTTCTGCCTATATAATATTTATGCTCTTTTTTTTTTTTTTAACCGGTGGAAATGCAGGCAGGTTCTCAAAAAGCACCAAGTGAAAATCGGCCTAGCACTGGCTCTCTATTGGTGGAAATGAGGCAGAAGAGGAGCCTCTCCCCCCTCACCTGACAGGAGCAATCTTCTTTTCCGAGAGAGCACCATGACCTCAGACTAAGAGGAGCTGATTCTCACCCCTGCCACCTCACACTCCTGGTCAGATGAGGATAGAAACGCATTATCTGCAAATAACAGGAATGTCATCTGTCCCTTCATGCTGGATATCCTGTTTGTGAAAATCACAAAATGGAGTGGAGAAGAGACATGCCCATGCCAGAGGCCAACACATGTTCTAAATGATTTTGATTTTGTGCCAAGCATGTAGACATAACTCCCGATTCGTACAATTGAATGGCATACAGTAGCAGCCTGGGTGTACCTAGTTATTGCAGTTTTCCTGACAATGTTGCTCTCAGCCCCCTGTCCAATTTAAAATATTTTAGAATTTCAAGGGTCCCCATTATGTGCTTGGCCCCTGAATCTGCCAGGGTGTCCATGCCCATGTGAAGCTCCCTATAGCAGCTTCAGAGACCTTTTAACAAGCATTACCTGGTAGGCCTTTTCTTTCAGCTTGACAGGTTCTTGAATTTAGCGTGAACCCTCTTCTGCGTCATCCTGGGCCATCCTGCTGAATTTAGTCCGCCACGGAGTGGTGATCCGTTGATAGCTCTGCCCCTCTCTTCACTTGAGTGTCTAAAACATGAGGCATGAAGTAGGCTGAGGCAACTGTAGCCTGTCATTGACTGTTGTACCATGTGCTCTGGTACCATGTGTCTGAATATGGTGCTAGTTATGGACAATCCATGGCTTTCTCAGAAGTTCAAGGGCAATTTGTCTTTGGGTTAAATCTGGGAGATTCTTTTCAGTTACAGCCTTCAAAGTATCTCCATCAATTAGGACACATGTTGAGGTCTACCAGCAAGACAAGAAACTCCACAGGTGGTACTATTCTGAGAACCTCACCAGCTTTCTCCAGGTAGGCTGGGAACATACTGTTTATTGCATAAACAGTCCGATTTTCCTCTTCGCAACTACTTGCTTAAAGACAACTTTAGTTTTTCCTTGGTGGACAACAATCTGCACAGCAGTCTGAGATTTTACCACCATAGCTAAGTCAAGAATAGGAGAGACTCCATGATTGAGAGGTGTCCAGGTGTCCCAGTGTTCTTTGCTAAGCTGTGCTGTCTTGTTTTTTTTTGTTACTCCTGCAAATGCAACCTCCAAGCCTAGTCTCTTGGTAACCTTATTCTGGGTGGCTTTCATGGGGGTCTTTTTTTGTGTGGGTTCTCCCCACAAATCAAGCTTTAGACAATTCCATGGTTTCTTGATGCACAAACTGGAATTGAAAAGTTTTTAAAGTGGTTACAGTGATTTGACTCATGGGAAGTTAAAATCATAGGAGCTGTAAAGTAACTCTTAGTTACTCTTAGTTTTTGCTATATAGCTGTTCACCCTATGCTATATAGCTGTTCACCACGTTATACTGGTCATTTATCTGAGTTTGTGAGTCATTGTAAAGAAGGTATCCCTTGGTCCGTATAAAAGAAACTTTGGGCCATTGAGTCATATGCAAATCCTGCTTGGAGTCTGAGATTTGTCTGTTTTCCGTCTGCCTTTGGATTATGAATAGTTTATTGTATAGAAACACATGGAAGCTTTACTAATGCATTAGGTTTTTAACTTTTTTTTCAAGTATGTTATTTGTAAGCTGCCAGTCTTGTATAGCTCCTTGTAGATTCTGAAAATCAGGGCGGTGAAATCGGTACTGGATGGATCCCTCAGCATGTTTTTATCTGTATCCTGTTCATTGTCCACTTTTGAAGGTTTATGTATAGGATGTTTCTGCTGGTTAGAAGTGTTCCCCACCATCATCTTCAGTTCATGATATGACTTGTTGCTAGGAGTGACAATGGCTGATACCACCCGCTGCTCTGAACAAGAGCCTTTTTTTCTGATTAATTAGGCCAACAAGTGCTGCTCCAGGCAATGCTGAGGTGGGAATCCCTGCTTAACTCATTTTTAAGTAAGTAACAGTGAAGAACAGTGAGGTGTATTTTAAAAAGCTGGAAGTCAGTGACTTTGATTAATGAAATCCTAACAGGAACTTGTCTGTGTGTTTTCTCGTCTTTTTGCCTGTGCTGAATGCCTGTTTTGGCAGCAATGGGTGGAAGATCACTCTGGTGTATAAACTATTCACCGGAAAGGTGGACCATGTTCCTCACCTTCTGTTGTTAGCTTGTTGGCTTTATATTCACTTGGTAACCTGATGATTAGTCTCATTGGACAGTTGTACATTGAACTACTGAAGTGCCACCAACTCTTGGCCACTCTTCAGAATAACTGATATAATCTATTCTGAAAATGCAGCCATTGTCGACCGCTGCTCTTCCAGGGTGAAGCCAGCTGACGTGTCTGGCAATGGAGGGCAGCATTTGTGTGCAACAATAGCACAGCTCTCCTCCCCCCTTAAGCTTCTGCTGTTGAAGCTCAAAACTCCCAAATCCCTTTAGCATGGTTCCAAACTTGTCACTTGAGCTGCTTTTAAGATAAACCTGACAGGCAAGGGAACTATGTTCAAGTGAATCAAGACACTTGGGTTCTAGACAAGTACCCTGTAGTCAATTCACACACAGATTACGTGGGGAGGGTGAATGGAATTTGGGTGTGTGTGTGTGTGTGTGTGTGTGTGTGTGTGTGTGTGTGTTTTTTTTTTTTTTTTTTTTTTTTTATAATCACATAGACTTCTGTAAAAATTAGGATATTGATGTTACAGTGTCTGCAAGAACACCCACACATAAACATACACACACACAATTCCTCTGTGTCTGCATTTAGTTAGTGGTGAGGCTTATTAAGTCTAAGCTTTCTGCTGTTGCAGTGATAAAATCTAGGTGGTTTGTAATGGTGTGTCTTATACAGGAACTTACTGAGCAGTGTGACTGTTGCAGCATCATAGAAATGGTTATGAGTGTTTGAACAGCAGTGCTGCTGGCTGAGGGTCTTTGGCCTGCACAGAAAACAGTGGAACCCTGAGCGATGGTTCTTTTTTTTTTTTTTTTCTTGTGTTACGCGCCGCAGCAGTGCTATGATGGGCTAGGTGGCAGAGCTGAAAAGCAAACATTGGTGTATGTGTTTGTGATGTTGTCATCTTTTATTGTTTTAGTTCATTTTATTATGACAAGGACAAACTGTCATTAGAGCGCTTTAGATAACGGATGCCGGCTTTTCGGCTATGCGTATGTTACTTACGCCCATAATTTGATAAGCAGATTAGTAGTATGCCTAAAATATGAATGAGAGGCGTACTGTGCTGCCCAAAAGTTGGTAATCTGTATAAATCTGGTGTATCCTTTTGTTGATTTAAATTCAGTTAGTTGAGCACGCCATATACTACTGTTTTGTTAGGCTATAAAATGGAAGCCATGAGCACTAAAGTGGCAGTGAAGAATGCGACAGCTCAGCAGCCACAACATCTTTTAGAAGAGGAGATATTAAACAAGGTACAAAGACAAAAGTAATTTTTACAATTCAAAGTCTGATACAGCTTTTAGTAAAAAAAAAAATATATATATTAAAATTTTTAAAATTACTGTGTTTTCGTTAATGAAAATAACACTGGTCCCAACAAGGCCAATGTGCATGAACACTCATGGCACCGTCTTAGAGATCGACTGATATATCGGTTTACCGATATTTTTCCCGATATTTAAGCATTTTGCCATAATCGGTTATCGGTTTTGTAATATCGGGTTCACCGATAAACGCTGCCATCTTGTGGGTGTTTTGAGAATTACGCGCAGGATCGCTATTGCAGCATGGCGTCTGAGGGGAAACAACAACTGCCTGCACAAGTAAAGTATACTTACTTGCTTTGCTATACTTAGTAAACTTTATTTAACATAACAGCTTATGTTAAAGTTACAAAAATGACTGATATATAGTTTATGCAGCTTGGCTCTAAGAAATAAAGACGAACTCACAGAGTCACGTAAGATAATCCGTCAAGTCCTGTCAT
>JAODKN010000069.1:554188-568748 GCA_026774425.1 Petrocephalus zakoni
GCCTTTTATCATGGGTTTTTAACGTGTTGGATAGTATGGGGTTTTTAGTAGTGGGCCTTTTATCATGGGTTTTTAGTGTGTTGGATAGTATGGGCCTTTTAGGGTGTTGGGTAGTGTGGGCCTTTTATCATGGGTTTTTAACGTGTTGGATAGTATGGGGTTTTTAGTAGTGGGCCTTTTATCATGGGTTTTTAGTATGTTGGATAGTGTGGGTTTTTTTCCCTCCACAATCTAATGACAACTCTTTAAAAATTGCATTTCACATTAACTTATCATTTGCATAATGGTTCCTCTTGTTAATAATTATGCTGAAGGGTAGAAAAAAAATGACTAATGGTAGCTTGAATTGGTTTGCTAGGTATCACCAGCACCCATGTAAATGTGCTGCATATCCACGCTGCTTCTGCTGGTACAGGAGCGTAATCCTTTGGTACCAGTTTCTCTGACATGTAAGGCTGAATATGGTTTTCTTATGTTTATGTAATCATAGGATGACCTGCAGTACCATTTGACATTCATATAAAAACCATGGCCGTATATTACTCCCTTAATCTGCTATTATTATTGTTCTATAGATGAAAAATGATGCCCTGTATATAACATGAAAGCTTGTCTGTATGTGTCTGTATGCAGTTTTATTTTTTATTATATTGCCTCCTGCTCTTATAACCTGCTGCCTCATGATGCCGAGAAATTGTAATTGGTCCTTGTTCCTGACCCTTTTCAGATTAAACAACTCTGTTCTGCTCGTCTTTCTCCTCCTGACATTAAGCTGTTAGGTTTTTTTTTTCTTCACCCGAAAGCCACATTTCAACCCTTGCCTTAGCGTAAGCTTATTCTGCTGAGCTGTGTGTGTGTGTGTGTGTGTGTGTGTGTGTGTGTGTGTGGAGTAATGCCAGACCTTTAGAAAAGCGGCCGTATCGACTTTCAGACTAGCACACTGAAACCACGGAGGAAAACACGAGTCCCCCCCCAACCCTGCTCTCAGGATACCACAGGGCTTTAAGCTGCCGCTGCTGAGTGCAGTCAGCACACGAGTTCCAGATTCTTGCCTCTGCCAGTGACTCGCAGACGTGTGGCTTGATGTTCTGAGTCCAGCTAGAATTGCTTTTGATTGTACATTTTCAGCTATCCTTGTATATACATGTACTTGCTGTACATCCATCCATCAAAGATGCAGAAATGTATACCAAAAACCCCGGAATAGGCTTCTGCAGGTTCTGCTGTGTTCTGAGGGCAGTTTAGCCCAGCCCATATTCGTTCAGTGCCGTCTCTAATGGGTTGTAGCTGCATACATTCACCCTCCCTTTGTGCCATATCACTTCTCAGTAATTTGACTCAGTGCAGTGATCTGCTCTGTGCAACATGCAAACATCATTATGAAATAATAAGGGAATAGTCATTTTGTCTTTTCAGTGGTTCAGTAAGGGGGTCAAAGGTTTCATGTTCATTATTCTTTTTTCATTGGAGAGTGGTGGTCGGTGGGCTCAAAGATGCCATACACCAAAAAAAAAAAAAACTACTGGCCAAGTGTGTTCATGTTTATGCCCTACAAATTGTGGCCTTTTTTCTTCTCCCTGGGGAGACGTCTGTACCCAGAGAAATCTGCACTCAGATCAGTGTTTACAGCGCCTGCTGCAGGCTCCAGCTGCAGCATGAGGGGAAAGCAGAAGGGATGTTGTGCTGATCAGCATATAAATGTGAACCAATTTACCGGGATAATGCTAATGTATTAGTTGTGACAAACAGAGCTAGATCCAGCAGACACACCTGCAGATGGCTGCCATGGACTCTAGGGTGCTTTATTTTGTGCTTTTTCTATAATTTTTTTTTAATGTTTACATGCATTTGTGTGAGAACAACACAGCCTAGCAACCATAATGCAGTGAACATAAGAAGTGTACCCACCCCAGTTAAACTGTCAGGTTTTTGTGATGGAAAAACATGAGACCATGATAAATCATTTAAAACTTTTCCCACCTTTTAATGTGACCTAAAACCTGTACAATTCAATTGAAAAACTGATCTATTAGGGGGAAAATATAAAAAAAAGTACAATAAGCCGGTTGTATTAGTGTGCACACCCTTAAACTAATCCTTTGTTGAAGCACCTTTTGATTTTAATTACAGCATTCAGTCTTGTAGGATACACACCTGCCATCAAGTAAAATGACTGATTAACCACAAATAAAGTTCATCTGTCCTAGTAGGATTTTCCTGACATTTACTCAGTTGCATCCTACAGCAAAAGCCATGGTCAGCAGAGAGCTTACAAAGCATCAAGGGATCCTATTGCTGAAAGTTATGTCAGGAGAAGGGCATAAAAAAATGTCCACGGCCTTAGATATACCATGGAAGACAGTGAAGATAATCATCAAGGAGCGGAGAAGATATGGGACAACAGTTCCATATGTCTGGACTATGGAGTTGGGTAACAAAACGTAAGCTTTTTCTTACAAAGAAAAACATTCAGGCTTTGCTAAATTTTGCAAAAAAAAAACATTGTCTCCAAAAAGCATGTGGGCAAATGTTATGGTACAGGTTTTAGGTCACATTAAAGGTGAAAAAAGCTTTGAAATGATTTATCATGGTCTGATTTTTACATAACAAAAACCTGGCATTGTAACAGGGGTGTGTACACTTTTCATATCCATTGTATACAAGTGATTTTAATGTAAATAGGTAGGTTCCCTAGCACAAATGGAACGGCTCCCTTCTCGTTAGTCTTTAGTCTTGGCTCCCTTGACGTTCAGCCTTCGTAATAGAAAGCTTTACTTCATCTCCTCCCAGGTGATGCCTGAGCTGCTGTGTGAGGCTCACAGGAGGAAATGTGAGCGTTTGCCAGGGTTGGAGGTGTGTAGTGGGGCCCTTTTTACAGTCCCTGTCATACAGGATTATGTGGCAGCATTATGCTGCTCAGTTGTTTTCAAGATGAAAATCAGATTCCCTTTACTAAAGCATAGTGACAGTCAGCTCCACAGGCAGGGCCATATCTGCAGGCATGTCAAACTGGGCTAAGATTTCTGCCCCTTCGGGGTGGGACTCTGAAACCAAGCTTTGGATTTTGAGTGCTGTTAAGGGTCTGAATGGTGTTTTATCATTTCAAATCAATGATAGAATACTGTTCTGCCCTTTCTTTCTCTTACCCTGGACCTATTTTAAAAGCACCTCCAACGATCTTTCCCTGACTCAGTGCTGCCACATGCTGTCAATACTTTAAAACTACAGGCAACCATATGCTCCATGCACTAACAATGGTGTTTAATGCTATGTCATATGTCTAAGTGTTTTATTCACCCCCTGGTGTGATGGCCAGGCAGAAAATGTGTTAGGTACTGTGTTATTTAACCAATGTCTGTTCTAATGCATTTATCCAGCTCCCTACTAGTCAAAGGTCTGTCAGTAAATACTCTTAAGGTCTGAGCATGTGGCCCTTTCATTTGGCAGACAGGCTCAGGAGAGAGCAAATATGTGTGATTAAAGAATGAACAGACTGCTTTGTGGGAGAGACCGATTGACTGGTTTATTGAGGAATGAACTGTCCTCAATCCCTTTTTAATTGCCATTGCCCAGCTGCATTCTGGTAGCAGAGAGAATGGCCAAAGCTGAAGGGCCACAGCCCAAAGCAGAGCTGCTCTAACTGTGTGTGTGCTGTTGCCTGTCTGCAGAGCAAGCGGGACCACCTGCTGATGAACGTGAAGTGGTACTACAGGCAGTCCGAGGTGCCCGACTCCGTTTACCAGCACCTGGTGCAGGATCGCAACAACGAGAATGGTGAGGCAGCACCGAGTGGGTGTGTGGCCTCCACCGCGAGGCCTGGTCGGGTGGGTGGGCTGCACTCTGATTTATAAGCGGGGTTACCCCCCCCTCCCGAGGTGAGTGCAGAGGCACTGAGAGGAAAAAGCTCAGCTCATCAAACGACACATACAGGCATGTACGACTGAGCGTTAGACGATTGGTGTGGATTCATGCGTCCCTCTGACTCCTGTTGTACTGTAATGTAACGGAGGCGACAATCTGACACACCAGAATTCAAAACTGAATTATTATTATTATAAGGTAATTATAAGGTAATGCCACTCTAAATCAGAGTATAAAAACTTATGCTGTTCACTTTTATAGATCTCTAGCAGGTGTTGAGCTTGTTTTTTGGCAGCACACAGATGCATGTGTTAGTGTGTATGTCTGCATGTTAAGAAGAGTACATATTGGTGTGTATGAGTATATTAGTACTTGTATAATCCTAAATTTTTAATGCATGTGAATGAGTGTAGCGAGGTTGTTGGCTGGATTGACGATGCATTAACGAGTATGTTGGCTAATCCCAGTTTCTTGCTCTTTCTCTTAGACTCTGGGCAGACGCTAGTCATTACAGACCCTGTTGTGAAGAGTCGTGAGCTCTTCATCTCTGACTATGTGGACACTTACCATGCTGCTGCTCTCAGGTAACAGTCCACCTCATTCATCTGCTCTGCTCTGGTCTGGTCTGTGCCATGCCCCAGATTCCACACCCTTTTATTCTGCCCATTTTCAGACGCTACAACATGCATTAAGATTTTAAGATGAGGATATTTTCCTGAAAAAAAACAAGTACAACGAGCAGTACAAAGGACTTTATTACTTTACACATTGAACATTTTTTAAAGCAGCCATGCATTTCACCAGCGCTAACATGGTCCATGTGCCAGAGGGATGCTGTAAATCTTGCCCCAGCTCTGTGATTTTCACATACTTCTTACTGAGTGAAGTGAAGAAGGCACAGATGCGCTATGGCTTTAATGGCTGCAGTTGAAGAGACAAACACAGGGTGGTGGTGGTGTTCGTGCGAAGTCTCAGTTTTACTCCCTTTATTATTTTATGCTATTATTATGGCCTTGGTATGGTGTAACGTTAAAGCAGACTTTTGGGAATTTAAGTGAAGTTTTAATGTTATTTAAAATGGAAATGTCACTCTTAAGCAAAGCAGCAGTATTTTCTGTCATTGCTAAGCAAAATGTTTTTGACTTTATGCTTGTATGACCTATCAACTAGTCACCAGCCACGCCGCAGCACTGCCCACTTGGAATAATCATGCACAAAGACATATATAGAGTGTAACTTTTGTGTTTGTACACATGGGAATTGTTTTTGTTTTGTTTTTCTTTCAGAGGGAAATGTAATATCACCCACTTTTCGGATATTTTTGCTGCAAGGGAGTTTAGGGCCCACATGGACTCCTTCTTCTACATCTTGGGTTACAACCCAGAGACGAGGTAAGGCTGTTTCCATGCAGCTCCCTGCAGCTGTAACTGTAACTTTAAGTAAAGCTGTTTCCATGCAGCTCCCTGCAACTGTAACTGTTTAAGTAAAGCTGTTTCCATGCAGCTCCCTACAGCTGTTTAAGTAAGGCTGTTCTCCATGTAGCTCCCTGCCGCTGTTACTGTAACTGTTTAACAGAAAACTGCCTCCTAACTGTTTAAACAAGCTCAACAACATCATAATTAGATTTGCATGCAGCTTAGGGTGTGTTCCTGTATATTTAGAATGGGGCAGACCAAACCGTCAGGAATCCAGGATTCATTTTCGCACTCCCTGGGTGGCAGATTAAATGGGATATGAGAGGAACTGGCACTGTTTGTAGCACACCATCCTTCATGTGTTTTCCATCAGTTTTGTTGAAGTATTAGTATACTGGAATGCCATTTTAAAAACAGAAACCAGAGATGTATTAACAGCAGGGGCAACGGAGGAATGTGTGTTTTTTTTTTTTTGTGCTTGTGAGATCCAGAAATTGTTTGTTGGCGGGGTAAGGCTAGTAGTGTAACCACAAGACACAGTATCACATGCTAACTGTGAAGCCCTACTGGATCGACACTGTCTGTACATGCTAAAATACTAGACATGGCACTATACCACTTTTTGATGTCTGATACCGATATTGTAAATTTGGATATGTGCCGATCCAATAGAAATCCGATACAGTCTGAGTCTTTTCTTTTTAAAACAGAAAACAATACATAATGCTTTAAAATACCCTAACACAAATACAGAAATCATAACTGATATAATAAGGAAGAAACATTGCACAGAGAACGTGGTTTAGTAATACTGCTTCTTTTTATTTAAATGTCCTCAGTTTTTGCAGCATTTGACAGATCAGCACCATCCAAAAAAATCTTGAAGTGCAACTATATACAAAAATAAAACATAAGATGACAGAGCTTAATATCTAAAGAAAGATTAATAATGAAGCAAAGTGCAATTTTATGCAAGAATATAAAGTAACTTACCAATACTATACTAACATTTCTGAATCAAAAACACGTCACATTAATACATTATGTACACAAAAATGGAAAATTATGCTATTGGCATTATTAAATTAATGGTAGTTATTGCATTGGCTGCTACAGACCCCTACAATTGTGATATCCCATAATGTGTCTTTCAGTTAATTGTCTGTTACTAGAAGTCTGAAGCAAACACTGACATCATAAGAAAAACTGAATAATTCAAACCAAAGCAATCAAGGCAGCACCAGTGCCACCCCGTTTTACTGCATTCAAAATGTAGCGAGCTTACATTATGTGAATATTGCGTGTTTGTAATGTATTCATAAATAACATCCTGCAGAGGAGGTAACGCTGCCTTATTGGCTAATTCAGATTGGCAGAATTACGAGATAAAAAGTTAGAATTTCGTCTTAATTCAGAATTCTGAGATGTCTTTTTTCTACTCTAGATGGCGAAAACAGGCTTCCATACACTATGCATGTTGCAAGTTTTGTAATAAATTTCCATAATTTTTTAATTGATCGAATTACATTTTTTATTCTTTCCCGATTTCCGATCCAGTAATTTAGGCCAGGATCGGAATGATACCGATACAGAATATCGGATCAACCCATCTCTATAAAATACCTCCCAAGCAGTGGTGACAGGTATAGGGTCAGAACTGTCAAATGAAACTGTTTACCATGCCATGCCCTATCAATTAGAGCTGCCTGTTGCAATGCAGGGGATTGATGAAAACTGGCAACTTGGTAACAAAAATTGCCAAAGCCTCTATATCATAGAATCACCAGATTCTTCCCACCTTCCTCAGCCTCTGATACAAAGTTAGAACCAATTATTTATGACATCACAGCATTGTACATTGGTGAGTGTACCCTGCAATGGGTTGGCACCCCCCATCCTGGGTTATTCCCTCCCTGCCTTGCACCCCTAGCTTCTAGCATAAGCTCCGGATCCTGCAACAGAGCCACTTCATATTGATGAGCTCTGTGTATTTCATGATTATACCTGTTTTATAAACCCATCCATCATCCTTGTATAACCACTTATCTAATTATAGGGTCGTGGTGAACCTACAGCCTAGAGCTGCCCAATACTGGAAAAATTTCACATACTGCAATGCAAATTTTTTTAAATGTTATTTATAAAGCAAAAAAATTATTTTGGGTAAATTTTAAACTCAAGTCCAGCCAAACGGAACATATTTCCCAGCAGAGTCTGTCAGGTAAGTTTGTGGAGAGCGCATACAGAGCTCATGCAAATGTAAAGGTGGTATAATTTTGACAGTTTTTTATATGAGGGGGCACATAATCTTTAAAAGTAATTATCACAAGTGCAGGGCTTGCTAAGTCTTGTTTCCTATGACCGTATACTAGCAAAACTGGTAAATATCCATTTGATGAAATTTTATCATAGGCAATACCCCCCCCCCCCCGACAAGATTTGAAAATACTATCAAAAGACCATATACTGCTGTTAATGTCTGGAGATTGGGCCCAAGTCTAATCTCAGCCCAGCTATCAAGGTTATTGCAAAGTGACAGATGCTTGTGCAAAATAATGTTGATATTAACATTGCACATCCTGCAGGTTTATGAAAGCCTATCACATATCCAAATCTGCCTTATGCTATTTGTAACCCTAATCCTTCACATGTCAGAATCACTTTCATTCACCATGCAGAAAATGGGCACAGTTAGGGGCATAAAATTGAATGGGAACTATATAGAAACTTGCTGTTTAGAGGCTGCACAGGTATACATCTGTCCAGTCATTTGCTGAACTTCATGATAGGAAAATGTGCAAGTAAACAGTCGTGTCAAAGTATGATGTGTAGATATGATAATTCACACTTCAGAGTGGAATTGGTAGGCTTAAACATAGCTTAAGAAATTTCAGTTCTGTCTCTAAACATAGCTCTGTATCAGTTTTTTGAAGGTCCTTTCTTCTCACCATAACAGATTGCACTAAGAAACTAAAAGTAGAAACTGGATTATTATATTATAAATATAATGTCTTTATGAAGGAAACTGGTAAATTGCCGGTGAAGGAAAACCTCTTGTATGCAGAACTTGGATAATTCCTGTCATGTTGATTTCCAATAATGAGAAAAATCTGCATATTTTTAAGTGAAAGAAAACAATTCCAGGTCAGCTGAGTGAGGGAATTTCCTTTTTATAGTGTCCGATTGTAAAAATGTGCGGAGGAAAATTAGTATATAGTGTTGAATTGAAGTAGTTTATATAATCGGGCTACTAACGACAAAACTAAAAACGTATATAATTAAACTGATAGTTGCAGTACCTATCTTTAGTTGCGTCAAAGGTTAATTTCCAGGATATTTAAATGAATTTCAAAAGATGTCATACGTCTATGTCAGCGTTTGGTGAAACGCTGGTAAATGCCACACAAAATAGGTGAAAATGAGAAGCCTGTAAGGATTAGCCGTGATGCTGGGTAGTGTGCGCAGCCGGAGGATGCGCGAGCGGTGCGCGCGGCGCGGGGGGGGGGGGGTGTGAGCGCGTCTGCGGCTCAGGTTGCCCGTCCGCTCGCTCCATCTCGCGCACTTGTCTGGCGTATCGAGCGAGCGCGAGGAGAGGAGCGGCGCGAGCCGGCCTTGTTTACACAGCAGCCAGCGGAGAGGCGCCCCGCGCGCGCCCGCACTCGCGCCCGCACCCGCTCGGCGCGCGAGGTCGCGGCACATGCTCAGTGGTTTGTGCGGACGGGAACTTAGGCGTGCGCGTGGAGCCTGAGGTCACAGCACAAGCTCAGTGAAAAATCTCCGGAGAGGCTGCACGCGCCTCCATTTTGAGCGCTTCGCGAGGAGGTGGGGAGGGGGAGAGTGCATTCCGGCCACCGCGGCGGCACGCAGTGTCAACATTCTAGCGGCGGCGCTTCCCTCCCGACATGGACGACCTGTTCAATCCCAGGAGGTACGTTTATGATTTTGCCCTCACCTGTTAAATGAGGTAATCGCGACGTTTTTCCCTATGTCGGACCTTTGCTGTTCGTTGCAGTACATTCGGCTTGATGTATTAAAATATTAAACGTTTTGTTGCATGTCATTTACGATTACGCCTGCTATTGTATGCATGCTAGATAGCCACCGTCAGAAAACTAACAATTACTGTAACTGGTTAGCTTCTTAGCTATTTCAGTGAGCCTAGCAAATCGTAGCGTATTGTCATATACGTATAAGCGGCGGCTATGCACAACCTTGCATTTCTCTACAGCTGTCCGCGTTTTTGTTTGCCAGACTTTACCTTTGCCGTCTTTTTTTAAGATAAATGAACCTGGCCAGTGTTGGACTCCATTTTGCAGTACTTGATATTCTGTTGTTTACAGTCGCGATGACATGGCGCAGGCAGACGCTATGCAGAATGGTACTCACTCAAGTCTTGAATTCGCGATTTTCCGAACCGTAGCTTGGAGGAAATCTTCCGCTAACTGGTATTTCAATTAATGACAATCTGGGCCTGTCCCCCTATTAGGTAGGTAATGTTTGGCCTTCTTATTAGTCGTGCAATGATTGGACGGCACTGATGGAAGGGGCGGGACAATCTTGATTGGAGTCCCTGTTGGCTGTTCCAGATGCTTGTTACGTTTGCCGTTGTTTTAAGTATTAGAAACATTAATACTCTTAAATGCTGTTGTTGTTAACAATAACAATATTAAATACTGAATTTTGTATTATCGCTCTAACTATTATTTTGTAATTCACTGAATCATTTTAATTATAGATTTTACAAACGAGTGTTATCTTTATCCTTGTAGACAGCAATGCATTTTGCACCTCTCGTATATGACTGCAGACATTTCATGAAATTAGGTCAGTAAACACACACAAAAACTCACATTTTAGTGATTATTCCTGCTAGTTTTGTGTTATTCATCGATCCTGCTATTATGTAGTAGTTAAATAAAGCAAATAATGTAAAAGTTGTTTTAGAGAGTGTAGGGAAGACGCATTAACCAGAAATCCTCATGAATTGTATGGTGTTTAGTCAAAAATACTTTATTATGGATGTCAGTCATATTGAATGTTTCTTCTTATTATGAGTTCTTTTTATTATTATGTGTATGCAAAATTAAAATAAAACCAACAAGGATAAAGATTGTAGTCTTCTTATTTAAAAAATTATAAGTTTCAAATCCAGTATTTCCCTATATTGTGGGAATTGGAGGAGCCGATA
Organism: Petrocephalus zakoni; assembly: GCA_026774425.1. Taxonomy (NCBI): domain Eukaryota; kingdom Metazoa; phylum Chordata; class Actinopteri; order Osteoglossiformes; family Mormyridae; genus Petrocephalus; species Petrocephalus zakoni. The sequence goes on from JAODKN010000069.1 coordinate 564,653, forward strand.
CAGGAATGAGAGAGCACAAGGCTGGATAATCTACGCTAAAGACTGCATGTCTTCATTTATTTTGTGTATTGTTAGTGAAATGAATACAATCATCAACACATTTATACAGGGGTTGTTTTTTTTTTTTACTGAAGTAATTTCTGTAGTTCTTTTCTGCAGTGATGCTTGTACATTTGGATTCTATGGACTTCGTATGTTTCTTGTCATTTACTGTTTATCAAAGATGGAAGACATTCCTTCCAGAAGTTAGTTTATTGACAATTGAGTACTTTTATGCACTCTGTAAGCATATATATATTACAGTGTAGAAAATGTGTAAGCTTTTCCGTGGACTTCAGCTTTGCCCTCATTCCTTCAGTTGGCTAACTGCTGTCCCACTCGCCTCCCTGTCATTAAACCTCTGAGCATTGGACTTGTTTCTGTTCTCCATAAGGACAGCCATGCTTCGCTGCAGGCTGTGTTTCTCTGGGTGGGATCACAGTGACAGTTTCTGGGCTGCTTTCTGCCTGGCTGCATGAAAACCTCCCCGTTGTCATGGCAACTCGGGTTGTTTTCTGTGGAAACCTCTTGTCATTTTCTTTAATCCACTGCAGCTGGAGATCGGAACACTATTATTAAATTTGTTGTTGCTATGGTTACCAGCATTTGTTACTGCAATGGTTTTGCTGCCTGTTCCCTGTTTTGAATTCAGTTTCTGTCTCTGCTTGAATAATATTAACTTAGCTGAAAGAGACATGAACTGTTTCCTTATTACATTTCTGCACAGATTCTGTGCTATGGGTATTTTTTTTTATTTAAAAATTAATGTTTTAATATTAAAAGTAGGGCTAGATTTTGAACAGTGATGAAATGTACCCTCTTCAGTGATTTTACATATCAGGCAATAAATGACAATCATGTGTTCCTCGTCACCTTCAAATATTAGAGAAATCTAGCAAGAGGTAAGACAAATTTCTTGCTGTATAATTTATTCAGTAAAAATGCAAAATTCAAAAACATGAGGGAAAAAGTACACCCTTACTGCAAGCATGCAAATTCTGAGTTAGAAATTGGATGCTTATAGTCAGGCAGTGTGACCACATCCATTGGGCACTGGCAAGTAAAAAAATAATTGGTCCAGGTTTGATTTAATAAGCTTGAATGTTTTTGTTTTGATACCAAATGAAGCCACAAAAATGTCAATTGTCTAATGCGCTAAAGATATGGCAAAGTGTTTTATTGTGATGTTTTTCTTCATATCAGCCTTTCAATAATAATCACAATATAATTCAAGTAATAATTTCTTTATTTCAAGGGGAAATTTTTTACTTAATTTTTCATAGCATTCCCCTTAAACAGATTCAGAACATGAAAGGAGATAAGAAATTGAATTGACTGCAAACTGATTTTAATAAGTAAATAATGCAACATTCTTTTTCACAGGGTGTAACACTAGAAAACGACAGTATGGTCTGAGGCTTTTTTCACAGTGACTGCCTTGCTGCTCATTTCAGGGAATGAGTTTGATATTGCTGTTAGTTGCCACCCATCCCCTATTGAAAAATGTCTGTTTTGAACCAATACGGGATGCAATTTGCCTATTTCTTCTGACCTGAAATTGAAATGAGTGTGCGTATATTTCCAGTTTTAGTTGGCAGAAATTTTCAGCTGAGTTTACGGCACAGAACCAATCTGTTGAGTTGGATTGCAAATCGAACTTCCAAACTAGCGCATAATCACCAACATGTTTTCACCTTGTTTTTTCCTAAGTATTTGTTTTTGAAAGATGTTGAGCTGTCACTTTCTTCTGAGAGAGCGCTCATCTCTTCCATGACTAGTGTATTGCCAAAACGGTAGGATGTGGCGTACTTCGCTAACTCAAGCGACCTTGCTGTGTATTTGTTGTGCATACAGTAGGTTGTCCATACTTAAAAGATCACAATTCCAACCAATGGTATGGTATTCATTAATGATGTGATAGGCTGATGTGTGCCATCGAGCAATGTTCCTTATTGACAATTTTATCAAAGTTTCATTTTTTTAATTCAAATTTTATGATGATAAATCTATATTTACCTAATATCACTCAGTCATATTCTTGATATGTGACTATTGGTGTATCACCTGAAATGATGACTGACCTCAGAGTTTCTGTCATTTGGTTTTGGGATTTCACTACACATTTTTTAAGCTTTGTTCCTCAGGCTTTGTGGTAGTTTGTGGGGTGTTTTTTCCTCTCCTCTGTAGGCTTTGAGGGTTAGGGTTAGGTTGACCAGTATTTGTTTTGGAACATTGAATAATTGTTGCATTTCAGATGTCAAATGGAGTAATAAATTCTGTCTTTGTGCAAAAATAATTTAAATAACATTTCTACACAAAGAAGTAAGTTAAATCTGTAGCATTTTGCGTCAGTTTCCTCCAGGCAGTGCACACATCAGCTGGTACCTATATTTATAACAGAACTTTTGGCAGTTTTGTGCTCTGGAAGGTTACAAGGTCATATGTAAACAATTTTGATTTTGTCACTCTACAGTTAGGATTATGAACGAATGAATGAAGGTTACATTTATATGTCACTTTTCATATGGAGAACATGCATTGAAGTTGCCAGTCTGATTTGGATTACACATCCCAGCAAATTCACCCAAAGGTCAATGTCATACTTGGAGAACTCACAAATAACCCAAAGAGCCTTATCTATGCATCTGTAGGCCTCGGTTTACATCTTAAATGTTAAGTGTTATGACTCTGTGATCTGAAAGACTGAAAAAGCATGATTTTCTTATAATGGTAGCCAGGAATAAGTCACTTCTCTCAAAATTAACGTGGCAGCTTAGGCTTGCAAAGTTGCATTTGAGTGAATCATACAATTTCTGGAACAATGCCCTTTGGATAAATGGAAAACTACTGAAGAGCCTGGTTATAATGCAAATGAACCAAACACTACATATCAACACAAACACCATGTACCATTCATTGAGTGCTGTGGTGGAGGGATAATGTTTTGGGCTGTGAACACCGTAACTCTATATGATTGATCTTTTTCGAACTTCCCAGGAACATCATATATGTGGTGATCTGGGACCTGTTAATTTTGATACAAATGGCACCAATTGTTGCAGCTCTACATAGTGACATCAAAGAGAAGGGCAGCCTCAGATGCAGATGTGGTGAACCATTTTACATTGAGACAAGTCACACAAAGTTGGGCTTTTGATGGAAGATTTTTTTTGGGGAGAGTGTGCAAGGGGCTTCTAGAGATTGTAGTGGTTGGACATTTGGGAGTAGTAGGGATCAGATTTGGGGGGGGGGGGCGTGTCTGTGGAATATATTGTTCTTCCAATCTAGTTTCCTATTATTATCTATGGGTATATTTCTCATAAAAATAATTTTAGAATCTGCGTTTAGTGAGTGGAGATGAAGACTACACAATAGTGTTGCATGGGATTCCAGTACTGAAAAGGTTTTTTGAAAGCTGTTTAGTACATTTCTTTAGTACAGATACTAATTACACTATTACAGATATTGATAACGCTAATGCTAAACATCCAGTCAGAGCCATGGACTCAATGCATCCAAACCACTGCCCAAAACTCAATTTTACCCAATGTCAGAATTGCACGCATATGCTATACAGTTTTCCCTAGCCACTTCATGCGTCGACTTTCACGGCTTTAAATACAGTACTGTGCCCATTAAAGTATATACAGTACTGTGTTCATTAACGTATATACAGTACTGTGCTCATTGGAGTATACACAGTACTGTGCTCATTAACGTATACACAGTACTGTGCTCATTAACGTATACAGTGGTCCCTCGCTATAACGTGGTTCACCTTTCGTGGCTTCTCAGTTTCGCGGATTTTTTCTAGTGCAATTTTGCATGCTTATTTTTACAGCGCATTGTTGTGCGTCCTGATTAGCGCATTGTGTTCTGGGTCCTGATTGGCTGTAGACCATTGTCAATCAATCTCCTCCATATCGCATCTCCTGTACAGTACAGAATGCGTCCAGTCTGTCAAATTTACATATATCTTTGATCGCTAGCAGTGTGACTCTGAAGTGCTGTACTGTATGTTTGTAAGTTTTCTCCCCAGCAAACCCAACAATGTCGA
>JAODKN010000069.1:597414-617366 GCA_026774425.1 Petrocephalus zakoni
GATAGTCTTGTTCTGCATAAGCTTAGCAATGAGGCTATGGCAAAATCTGGTCAGTTAATATGAGCACTTAAAGCACTGGGGCGATGGTGCAGCATGTGATTCAAACCCCCCCCCCCCCCCTAATGTGTTCACAGCTTCTATAAGCATCTGGAACGTGGCTACAACTCCTGTGCCCGGACAGATCTATACTTCACCCCCCTGGCGGCCTCCAAGCTGGCCAAGAAGCGTGAGGAGGCCCTAGAGAAGGCCAAGCGGGAGGCCGAGCAGAAAGCTAGGGAGGAGAAGGAGCGGGAGAGGGAGCGTGAGAAGGAGCGCGAGCGGGAGGCCGAGAGAGCTGCTGTAAGTGTCCATCTTTTGCTCCACTTATGGGGCCGCACGCTGCCAACACTGGGCATGAGCACAGGCAAGGTGTCCTTACCAGGCCTGTGCAGCCCGGCCTATGCGCGCTGTCTCCACTGGGCATGAGCACAGGCAAGGTGTCCTTACCAGGCCTGTGCAGCCCGGCCTATGCACGCTGCCAACACTGGGCATGAGCACAGGCAGCTCATTGAGACGCGTCACAGATTCACATTCAACCTGAGTGATGCTGTTATTTGGGTCTCTGGCCCCAAGCGCCACCCAGGCAGATGTATGTGACTAAGGTGTCTCATTGCAGAAAGCCTCCAGTTCTTCTCATGAGACGCCCATGGCCGGCCCCGCCCACCTGCGCCCATCCTTCGAAGCGACGCCCACCACCATCGCAGCGGTGCCGCCCTACATTGGGCCCGACACGCCTGCACTGCGCACGCTCAGCGAGTACGCCGCCCGGCCGCACGTCATGTCGCCCACCAACCGCAACCACCCCTTCTTTGTGTCATTGAACCCGGCGGACCCGCTGCTGGCCGCCTACCACATGCCGGGCCTGTACGCCGCCGACCCGGCCGTGCGCGAGCTACGGGAACGGGAGATCCGCGAGCGGGAGATCCGCGAACGCGAGCTGCGAGAGAGGATGAAGCCCGGCTTCGAGGTGAAGCCGCCTGAGCTAGAGGGCCTGCACCCCGGTGCCAACCCCATGGAGCACTTTGCCCGGCATGGCGCGCTGGCGCTGCCGCACATGGCCGGCCCACACCCCTTCGGGCCCTTCCACCCGGGCCTCAGCTCCGTGGAGCGGGAGCGGCTAGTGCTGGCCAGCCCACAGCTACGGCCCGACATGAGCTACCCGGAGCGGCTGGCGGCCGAGCGGCTGCACGCCGAGCGCATGGCCTCCGTGGCCAACGACCCCATCGCCCGGCTGCAGATGTTCAACGTGACGCCGCACCACCACCAGCACTCGCACATCCACTCGCACCTGCACCTGCACCAGCAGGACCCGCTGCACCAAGGTGAGCATGTCAGCCGGCTTCCGCATTGCTAATGTGCTTCTCCTGATGAATGGGTCTGAGCGGCTGTATGCGTCTGCCTGCTGATGTCAGTGAGCGTGATGTTGCTGCACCGCTTTGCATGCTTCTGCTGTTTGTTTTGATGATTCCCTGGTACTACTACAAATGATGCTGACACCCAGAAGGTGGTGGTGGTGAATGTCTTGTGTGTCCCCCAGGCTCCGGGGCCCACCCGCTGGTGGACCCTCTAGCCGGACCCCACCTGGCTCGTTTCCCCTACCCTCCTGGGGCCATTCCCAATCCCTTGCTGGGCCAGCCCCCACATGAACATGAGATGTTGCGCCACCCAATGTTTGGTGAGTGAACGGCAGCCATTCTTTAATTTCGTCCCTGCAGCATCTGATGCTTGTCCCTGGTTACACAGCAGGTTTTAGCATACTTTTATCATGTTTAAACGCATTTAGATGTATTTATTGCTAAGGTAGCTGTCACTGTGCCTGCAGGCGCGCCATACGCACGGGAGCTGCCAGGGGCCCTGCCGCCGCCAATGTCTGCCGCACACCAGCTGCAGGCCATGCATGCGCAGTCTGCCGAGCTGCAGAGGCTTGCTATGGAGCAGCAGTGGCTGCACGGGCACCATCACATGCATGGAGGGCCCTTCCCAGGACAGGAGGACTACTACAGGTCAGGCTGGAGATGGAGCCGCTCAGGTTAACCAGCATAGCAAGAGGGGTGTCTCAAGTCAGTGCTCAGGAGCACTGACCCATCTTCTTTCAGTGGTGTATCCAGTTAGAAATAACGAACTGAATTGGCATGTTATTTAGTTATATGCCTGCCTGTTACACTTGTTACACTTTTTTTTTTTTTTTTTTGCAGCCGTCTGAAGAAAGAGAGCGACAAGCAGCTTTAACCTGTGCAGGCGAGTGGGGATGCGCTGCAGTGCAAGACACTGTCACAAGGCCCAGGAGGCAGTCCAGAGACTTCTGGAGGTGCTAGGGGACTGGCACCCTTAAGAACAATTTTATAGAAAGAGAAAATCTGGCTGAAGATACTCATCTGAAGAGATTTTTTTTTAAATTTGTTGTTTCCTGTTCTGGACCATGTCTTTTTTTTTTTTTTAAAGACTTTATTTGGTATACTGCATTGAAGTAGCCACCACATGCTGAAGATTTTGACTTGCCTGCATGAAATACTCTGAGGCTTTCCTGGCGTTTCTGTAGGTGCTAGAATACAAGACACTTTGTCACTGTGCTTAAGAAATAGGCAAACCACAGCCGGGCTATTACATTGGGTGTGTGAAATGCTGTCTTAAACTCCAGTTATTTTATTACATTGTAGGAAGCTCCTCTAATTTTAAAGAAAGTGCAGCATGTTATTTTGAGTCTGTAAATAATATATAAATATATATAAATATATATAAAAAATATATAGTTATTGATTATTATTTTTAGGTGTGGATTCCTAACTGAGGTGTTAAATCACCTGTATTTCTGTTCTGAAGAAGTATCCCTTGGTTTCAGGGAGAGCACAGCGGCATTAGACAGACAGTCCCTGGGTTGGTCTTACTTCCCAAAATGACGGCAGCTTGGAGACGGCACACCAGTGTCGTCTTTATCCGGAATCACGCCTGGGTGCAAATGACTGTCTGCCCCACCACCCTCCCCTGTGCTCGCAGTCAGCAGTGAACGCAGGCATTTCCTCTGTCTCCCAGTAATCTGCGCAGCCCCAGTAATCGAGCGCCCCCCTTAAAAGCGGCCCCTAGTAGTGAGCTCACAGTATGCGGGTTTGCATGCTAGGCTGGCAAACATGCACTTTTACAATCTGAACCTTTCCCTTGACCAAAGTATGGAGTTATTTTGGAATAAAGGCCTACTGGACACAACTACCGTTATATAGCTGTCATATGGGCTAGTAGAAAGCAGAATTATTGCTATAAATGCTTTCTCATGGAGGGAAAAAGGAAAAGTATTGAACACTTCTCAACGTTTTTCAAAAGGACCTTACCTCAGATATGGATTATGATTCCATTTTCACTGCTACACTATTTTAATGTGAGTTTACTTGTTTTTTAAAACAATCCTGATAATTGGTGCTAAGCGCTCTTCCTCTGTAGCCGTTCATCATGTTGCTTGCCGAAGTTGCTTGCAGGGTTCCTCAGCACGGGCTCCTGGGCCGGGCCGCAGGGTTCCTCAGCGCGGGCTCCTGGGCCGGGCCGCAGGGTTCCCCAGCGCGGGCTCCTGGGCCGGGCCGCAGGGTTCCCTCAGCGCGGGCTCCTGGGTCGCTCACAACAGTGACTCATCAGTTTGGGGCAGCACCTGAGCGATGGTAGCACTTGGGACAGGAGACGGATAAGGCCGCTCAAGGTCCTCTCTGCATTCCATAGTCGCTGCAGGATCTCTTCCTTTGGCATCAGGGGTGTGTGTGTGTGTGTGTGTGTGTGTGTGTGTGTGCGCGCGTGTGTGTGTCTTGCGGATGTTTATTATATTAGATGCAGTGTTCATTTATCAAACCACTTATGATTTTTATATTCTGAACATTTACATGTTTTATTTGATGTTCCTGCAATATCATAACTTCTTTAAACAGAGATTCTGTTGCTGTATGAATTGCTAACACTTGTGGGGGGATTATGCAATTGTGATTATTTTTTTTATATACTGTTCAATTCTAAATGGACACTAGTCTGCCACAATTATTATTATGTCAATTATTGATTTCCACCACATTACAAAAGTCAATTATACAAAGATTACTTTTTTTCCCCTCCCTAAGGTGTGAGTTCTGGGAGTTGGCTGCTTCCTGAATTTTCTTGTGTACCCGTCTCAGTCTAGTGCCATGCCCCCCCCCCCCCTGTCTGGAGCCTTTGATGTTAAGTGTTGTCAATGGTTTAGCTTGTTGTTTCAAAGCAGCAATAGCAGAATGTACATTCTCACTGCTAAAATTGGATTATATATGCCGATATTGTAAACCTTATTGTATATATTAGTTTGCCAGGGGATGACACAATATAAACAAAAAGTAGACATACGAAAAATTGTGAGTCCTGTGTTTTCTCCATATGAGTATTTTGTATTTTTTTTTTTTTTGAATATTTTGTGGAATTAAAATTAATTGTTAAACCAAGATGCCGTTGAATGGAAGTTATTGAATTTCAGTGCGATGAGTGGGTGCTGCTTGGTTTTGGGGTTGCTGAGTGACATTGTTTGTATGTGTAGATGAGTGTAGGCTTGGTGTCCCTGCTTGTATTCTCACAGAAGGTGCTGATGGGCTGACAATAATGCTGTTATCTTCTTGGTATTTCAAAAACCAAAATGTATTAAATCCAAATATAACTGTTTATGAAACCTTTTACCCCCAGCTTAAAGTAGCTATCAAAATGCTTTGGAAAGAGTGTTTTTATCATCCTGTACCTGCCTTCTGTTTTGACTGAGACTTTTGCTGCTTAAACTCAGTCAGATGCTTTGCATAAGCCAGTCATGTCCATTTTGGAGAAGAGGAGGACTTTTAAAAACACATATTAGTGGTGTATTGCAGAAGTTAACAATGGAATTGGTGAGGACTTATTCACATGACATTTTAGCAGTATGAGTCACCACCTGCCTTCTGCATTAGTCAGTGCTGGAGCTTTCCCACCTGGCTCCTGACCAAATGACAGCTCCTTACGGAAACTCGGGCTCTCATTCTTTTTGGATTATGTACTCCAGTCGGCATTTCATTTTCTTGTGGATTCTGTTAAGACCTAATAGGTAAATAAGCAGTTCCTGTAGACCTACATTTCTTGCTAAATTGAGTGCCTTTAATCCTGTAAGGCTGGGTAATGGTGCTTTTGCAACTATGTAAGATCGGCTAAGAAAAAACAAGCTATCAGCTTGATTAGATATCAGTTTGCACTCTGGTTAAGTTTTTACATCTCACATAATATCAGGTGCCTCAAGATACCAGCCTGCAGGCCACATCTGGCCCACGAGACATGTTTCATACAGCCTGTTTTTATCTTTGGACTAGGGATGAAATAGCGATTTCACAGTAAAATTCCCAATGCTTAGTATTACCGTTTCAAATTGTAATTATTGTTCTTTACCGCGTTTTGAAAATGCTACATAGCATCGACCAAAGGTAGCAGGTCTCCCAGATGCCAGCGTGCATGTGCAGCATGGGTTTGATGTCAGTAAAGATATGTGGGAAGGCAGATGGCGCTCTAGAGATTTTAAGCCTTTTAAGGGGACTAAGCTTGGTTTGGTCATATATTAGTTTTTAGTTTTTGTGAACAACTCCCGCTACTTCATAGCTTAGCTCTATATATGATGTTGGATCTTCGGAATGCGGCGAATGGTCATGGCCGGTCATTCTGATTAATAGTTTGTAAATATAAACTGAGTTTTACCTCTACACGTTCAGTGGTGGTGTGGAGATTGCACCTTTGTGCCTCAGCTTGTTGAATTCCCTTTTGCTTGAAGGGGATTGAATTGAATTGAATTCTTGAATTCACATGAATTGTGTGAACGTTTGTATTTCTATATTATTGAAATGGAACAGTTTAGATGAGTTTCCTTCTTTATGGATTTTCCATCTTAATGACTGCACAAATTTCAAGTTGAAATAGGTGGGGTGTGTGTGGGTGTGTTTGCATAGATTACATTTGGGGACCAAAATGTCCCAAAAGTGTAGTAAAATTGGTGGACATCTTTTCAGGTCCCCATTTGAATAACCTCAATTTTATAAAAATCTGTGAATGCAATCAAAAAACTGCCAAAAGTCTTGTATTTGGGTTGGTTACCTATTGTTAAGGTTAGGGCTGGGTTGGGGTTCAGGGTGTCATGATTGGTATTATAGTTCTTTCCATAGAAATGAATGAAAGGTCCCCTTTTAGATAGGTAGGTAGGTAGGTAGGTAGGTAGGTAGGTAGGTATGTGTGTGTGAGTGAGTGAGAGAGAGAGATTTCTCACATGGCCCCCACATTGCCAGTGTCCCCAGGGCAATTTGAGAGATCTTTTCATTATATGAACTATACGCTTAGTAATTATATTATAAACTCTCTCATCAAGCTGGAGAACAAGATTCAGGAAAGGCCCAAAATTGGCCAAAATCATGCCTGGATTTCACCACACTAATGCTCTAAAAAAAATCTGTAAAACAATTCGCTATTCTGTTTCAGGCTGAGCCTTTACTAGCCAACTTTAGGAGAGCGTTTTTGCTATTTAAGCAAAGTTGAAAAGGTCAGGAGTTTCTAGTTTTGACAGTATTGGCTCTATGTGATGTTTTAGCTGCTGACTTTGCAAGCAATTTTATTACTTCATTAGGGTTCCTGATGTGAAAGGGTGCTTGTTTCAATGACCGCTGAGAATCTGTGAACAATGACTCCACTTTGTTACCACTTTAATATCTTTATATACACTGAATCATGTTTATAATCACCATATGTATCACACTGGCATTTCAGCTCAGCTCATTTCTTAGATACACATTGAACTGGAATGTTTTGGCAAATGTGTGTTTGGGGGATAGTTTGTGTGCCTTGACATTCTGAACACTGCAGATGGGCTGTTTTCTGGGAAATTGAGTGTTCCAGTAACCGAGGGCCTCCTTGGTATATGGTTGCATAAGCTGGGGTGGCTAGTGGACCATGTGGCCTGCAGCTCCAGATAGGAATGAACCTGTAGGAAAAAGGGGAAAATGTGATGGTGGGCTGAGCTTCTGATATGGAAGCAGCTTTCTGAGTGTAGAAACTGTCGTATTGTGACATGAGTCATTTCCTAAAAGAGCTGTTATACTATGCTATATACCTGGTTCCTCCCTGACAGTGGAAAGCACAGAACAAGCCAGAACCATTAGAGCTCCTAGTTACAGAGATCACATATTGCTCATACTAATCTCATAACAATGCATCCATATCTTTATGATAAAAAAAATAATTGTAATAAACATCGAAGCAAATATGGAACATTCATTTTGGGCTAATCGCTCTAGGTCCTACTGTCTGCAAAAATGTGCTTAACCTGTTTATTTTTGCAATAAATACACATAAACCTCAAGGGGGGTGTTGGACTGGCACCTTTTTTAAATAGTACTTCAACTAGAAGACAGTCGAGGGAATGTTTTGTCCTGGGGGTTCCTGGTTAGGTTCCCAAAATCACCTCAGAGATGGTAGATGATGGTAGAAACAACAAAAATGCAGTGTTCTCACTCAACCCCAAAACAGAAATGACCTCTGGATGAACTCAGGATAGACTTGGGCATTGTGGAGACTTCAGCCAGTCAGGCAATTAAACGGTTTTGCTATGATCAAGTACTAGCCGAGGAAAGTGATAGTGTGGAGCAGCAATGAGTGCTGTGGATGGAGAGCGCTGCTCTCCTACCATGTGAAAGTGATGATTGGGGTCAAGCGTTTTTCTGCCAGTTTTTGGGCCATAAGGACCTCACTCACACAACATGATTAAAATCTTTTGGGGGGCCTCGCCTGCAGAGCTACACACGGCTGTATGAATGTGATTAAAGTTCATTGGACAACTAATTGTGTATTTATAAATACCACAAATTTCTTTGAATGATTTCACATTCAGGGCTCACATGGTGCTGTAAAGACATTAAATGCCTGAACGCTGCTCTCACAGTAAAGCAGGGTATATTTTGTCAGAGCTTTTAGTCTCAGGGCAAGTAATTGACCTTACTGAAGTAGCCTGACACAGCTGGAAAAAGCCCTTCAGCACTGTGCATGAGGCAGTCAAAGGTACATTCCCCGAGCACCGTGCTTAGAGGCGCAGCAGAACGCTGCTCACGTTTTTCTAGCCGAGGAGTAATTGACACCTGACCTTCCAGATGTGGACGCCCATGACCGAAGCTCAGAGAGAGGCTCAGGAAGTCGTTTCATTTCAGTGATTATGTCAGGCATCAGCCACTGGCATGAGTCCTAAACTGCAAAGTTCCTGAAGAGATGATACTCTGGTTTTCCTTCAACAGCTCCACCTGAATAATCATGTATCAAATTGATTTATTTTAGATGCACCCTTAAGAATCTCTGGACACTTTGGGGTGGTTGTTTAAAGCAGCATAGTGTTTGATTTGAAGAAATGGTGTTCCTGTGAAACAGGCCACCTCTGCAGTGATATACCCCAACTTGGGTGCCCTTGATTGTGACCTAATGCTCAGCTGTTTCATTTGCTTGAGTCAGCTTTGCTATTACCTGCTTTGTAGACTTACATCAGTTGAACTCTAACCACAAGAAAGGAACAAGAGCAATTCAATGAAGAGTGTCCCAGTCCCACTGACAGGTTCATCCCAAAGCTCGAACACCTCCACGATCCCCACAGTGTGCTGACCAGCTGGGTCCTGGCAGAAGGAACAGCCTAACCTTGTTCATAATGAATGCGCCAAGATGGATGACCCTGCCAATGCACGCACGCACACACACACACACGCACGCACACACTGCCCCCCGATGGGGTGGATTCGGCCACAGCATGTATAGATTGCCTTTTGTTTTCCTCACCCCTGCAATACAATTAATCTTCTGCCGCTGGTTGCGGTCACTGCACTGGGAGCGGCTGGAGCCGTTGGCAGATGAACATGCCGGGCTGTGTACAAATGGTCCCCTCAAGCCTCCCGCCCACCTCTGCATCTGGCCAGGGCTGAAAGAAGATGGAAAACACATGAGGATGTGAGCCTCCACCTTGGTGGCAAACATGCTGGCCGGAGAGCAATTTATCTTCAAGGAAAAACACCATCTCTGTGACAGCCAAATGGAGTGCTATCTTGCACAAACTATGATACAAAAAAACCTTGAAATCTCAATTTTTTCTGCCACACAAACCACACAATCACAAGTGCAGTTTCACAATAGTTCATGTATAACACTACATTCAATTCAATTCAGTTTATTTTCATATACTACGTGAAGGTTTTTATAGCAGCGTAACATTATGATTTCTCTTTGCTCAGAGTTTATTCAATATTTTACATACATTTATAGTCTAGAATTTAAATACCCGAATTTTAAACAAACATCTCAAGTTGAATTAACATAATTTCGCCCCTGATCGTTGCAATACCGTTCCGTACGGTGGCGTAACATGCTTGGCTACATCTGCACAATACGTCTTAAATACCGAGAACCATTATATATCGTTACGTTTGTTTTTGGGACACTTATCAGAGACGTTAACTAGATATCAGCCAGACTTGATGGTGGAAAATGGATTACATAAAAACTGGTTCTTAATTAACAGAAATCCATTACCAACGACAGAATGGTAAATAGCCCTAACGACGTACTTGACTCGCATCGCGCTTTTGCACATTTTGACGAGTGTATATACTGCCACCTGGTGTTCGAAGTGTGATTATTGCAGCTTTGGTGCTCTTTGCTTGTGGCAGTAGAGATGATCCACCTGATACGCTTGTTCGTTTTATTCTTATCTACATGGCACCTAAAACAGTACATTTTTTTTATAAAAAGACGACCTGCAAATATAAATTGTTTTACTGAGTCTTGCCGCACCCTAATAAACTTGGTATTAGAAGGCGGATACAAAGCCGATTGAAGCAGCCCTACATATGGGAAGTGAAACCAGAACGGTTTCCTTGTATGCGCCGCTAATTTTTGCAGATGGCGAAGATGTGACGGTCGAGCATTGGGGTGCACGGTGGCGCTGTGGAGGGGGCCCTGGCAGCTGTTACAGTTACCGCCTTCGTCATGGGAGGTTAGGGCTGATGCGTCACCGTGGGCTCCCCCTAGTGGAGATGCGCTGTCATCCCAATGTTATGCTGTAGAGTGTAGATGAAAGGTTTCTGTTTGTGCCTGTACTTATCTAAGCATGATTTTTTTTGTTGTTGCAAATATCATTTCTGAAATATAATGTTAAACCTATTAAAGTAACCTTTTGAGAAGAATTTCGAGAAGAATCAATAGTTGATATTAAGTTAATTAGATATTAATAAAATTATTAATATTAAATTAATTATTAAGAAATTAGGCACGCTCATTTCTGCATTACAGTATGAATTTATCACTTGTCACATTCAGAATAGTACGTTTAGAATAATAATATCCATTGCCAGGCACTGCTTTCATAAAAGAGTGATATTACACATTATGATGTTTTTTAGAGACAGCCCAAAGTACACTGTGTGCATATTGCCTGCCGTTTTTCACTGATGTTTACGATTTCTTGTATTGTGAATCGTCCTTCAGTTTGAGAAAGGCGCTGTATAAATAATGATATTAATTCCACTTTTTCTTTGATTCAGACGGTAAAGATCTTTAAGAACCAGACCTGACTCCGCCCAGTGCAGCCTGGTGCCCAGTGCATGGCTCTCCCAGCTTCAGCAACTTGGCATTTAGTGACTTTTATTACCGTTTTGGAGACTGTTTTAAAAATAGCCGTGTGACGGAACTTTCTCACAGTGATTTTCCTCAGTTTGATTCGCAATCAGAAATTCCTCTGTGATCTGAGAGAGCAGCGCCAAGGATCAGTGGTGCACGTGAAACACACATGGGCTGATCAGGCATGTGACAGTGTGTTAGGCCCAAAGCAAAAAGAGAAAGCTGACAGTTCAGACTTCAGAGTTTAAGTTAATGTGCTTACATTTAACTTACATTCGGATTGTAGGAGAGAAAAGAAACAATGAATCAGTGTCACAACAGCGACTAAGAAAATGCGTTTGTTGGCTTTCACAACCAGTGCAAAACTGGGATATCCATCTACAATGCCGAGGTCCACTGATTCTAGAGACCCTTGGTCACCAGAGCACAAGAAGCAGGTACTGTAAGCAACAGGACCTGGGGCTGATGACCGGATAGTGTACAGAAAGGCAGACCCAAGTGCAGGGTCCTGGAAAACCTGAAACAGGAAGTGGGGCCCAGGAAACAGGAAATGGGGCTGCTGATTGGATAGTATACAGATAGGCAGACCCAAGTGCAGGGGCCTGGAAAACCTGAAACAAGAAGTGGGGCCCAGGAAACAGGAAATGGGGCTGCTGATTGGACAGTATACAGATAGGCAGACCCAAGTGCAAGGGCCTGGAAAACCTGAAATAGAGAGTGAGGCCCAGGAAACAGGAACTGGGGCTGCTGATTGGATAGTATACAGAAAGGCAGACCCAAGTGCAGGGGCCTGGAAAACATGAAACAGAGAGTGAGGCCCAGGAAACAGGAACTGGGGCTGTTGACTGGGGCCTGGAAAACCTGAAACTGGAAGTGGGGCCCAGGAAACAGCAAGTGGGGCTGCTGATTGGATAGTGTACAGAAAGGCAAAACCAAGCGCAGGGGCCTGGAAAACCTGAGACAGGAAGTGGGACCCAGGAAACAGGAAGTGGGGCTTGAACACAAAAATAGGATAACCGCTACAAATCTAAAAATAAGGTGCCAGTCGCCCAGCCCACCAGCTGTGGAAGTCTAACTACTTACCACCATAACTCGAGGAACAAGATGCCAGCCAAACAAGTAAAAGATGTCAGCCATCCAAAACCACAGACCCGCAAACAAACTGAATCCAGCCGCAAACTATGAACTAAACAAAGCCCTACACTGAAAGTGCAATGAAAATCCCTGAGCAGCTATCAACACTCATTGCTCTGTTTAAATAAGATCACTGAGCTTAAGAATGCCAAATAGGTGTGACAGTTAGCTCTGCTACTGAGGTATGACTGATGTTCATGAAATCACATGGAAACGTGAACCACAGTATTATTTTTATGGAATTTTAGGGAGATCTGCACCCTGCTATCTGTGGCTGGATTATACATATTATATATGTATTATGCAAATTATACTTTAAACTAATTAGCTCTGTTAAATTACAGTGGACCTAACCTTTTCATGTCTAAGTGAATGGAAAAATTTTTATAATTTCTGATTTTATCTTGATATAGCATATGAGTCATGCTACCTGGAAGCATTTAATCTTCAATTAGAATGTTCCTACAGAGTTTAAGGGCAGAGTGTCATATCTGATTGGAATATTGATTTGTGTATTGTGTGCATATAAATGGAAATCAATTTGTTTATGTATGATCTTCCTGAATGGCAGGATATATTTAAGAACAATGGCCATCCAAACACTGGGGTACTGATGATAAGATACCGTTGTTAAATTTCTTGAGCTTCGTCCAAGTAAAAAGGAAACCAGGTAACACACACAGCGCGAGGGATAAGTTACTGGAAAAAGTTTTTCCAGTTGTACATTACATATTTCTCTGTAAATACTGGAAAATATCATGATATACAAAACAAAATACAACAAATACCAAGAAAGCAAACACCAGGAAAGAACAAGACAATGACTAAATGAATGAATGTTACATTTATATGACATCTTTCAAAAGATGTCCAAGGATCAACAATGGCTCAGTAGGACACATGCAGCAGACACCCAAACACCTTGCTCAGTCTCTTGAGGGCTCCAATCAGAGCCTATAAAAAGCCTGTAAAGAAACTCTACCTATATTTGCATTTGTGCTTGGTGAGAACCCTCAGTGCCAGGATGTGTTCGTTGGTAGATGTCTCAGGCATCTCCCAAACAGAAGCAAAGATTGCTTGCAATGCCAGGAGGACAGCCTTACCATCAGCCTGAAGAAGTTCACCACCTGTGCAATCTCAGTGAGACTGGGTGGTTCACAGCTAATCGAAGGAACAGCCTCAAGAACTGTGGACCCAGAGAAGCCCAAAGTTCTGGCTGGAGGATCAGCTTTGAACATAAAGACTGCTCCATCACCCACCCTGGCTGCGACTCTCCGAGGAACAGATTCAGATTTGTGTAATGCTTCAGTTCCTCTATAAGCAGGATATGGGTCATTAGACCATAGATGGTGTGTCACTCACTCACAGACTCCTCTAACAAATGCCTCCTTATCTGCCCTCAGAGCTCTCCCTCTCAGTTACTGGTACAGACCAGAACTGCCATCAAGCATGCGATGCGACTCCAACACCAACACAACCCTCAGCGACCTTCAGGGTCTTGTCACAGAATTGGCAGTTGCACCCAAGTTTACAGGTTCCTCATCCAAACTACATGCAAACTCATTACAAACAGCCTGATTTTAAAGTCCAGCCTTGTTCTCCTAGTAGGTGGTAGCCTGCTGGACCTATCAGATCTCCAGTGTCTGTCCAGGAGGATGTGATTAATTTTAGGGCACTAGAACCAGGATCCAGCAATCCATAGCCCCTGACTTTTTATAAAGTGAAGGAACATGGAGCCATATTCACCGTGGTCACCAGACCCATGGGGACTGACACAATCCTCATAGCCAGCCCTGTCAGTGCCAGTGGTTGCATTGAAGTCATCCATGACCAGTGGAGTGAAGTTGCAAATACAATGTCTCCTTCATCAAGATATTACTCACCATGCTTGGAACATATACTGAGACAACAGATAAGACACAGAGAGTGCCTTAGCCTCAGTCTCATAATATGCTTGTTGAAAGGAATGACATCGGAAGGAGCAGATCCACCACAGCAACACCCACTACCCTAAGTTTGGCAGCCATTAGAGCTACCAGACCAGTAATAGGTGTACCTGCCTACAGAGATCTGGCCACTCCCCAGTCTGAGTACCTCCGAGATTACCGGCATTGAAATGCAGAGTTTATGAAGCTCTTCCGACAGCAGAGGTAGATAGTCATTATGCCGGACAGACAAGACGTTCCACATGCCAACCCGGATTGGCCGCCTTCGATTAGGACCTGAGCGTTGTCATGTTGCGGGCGATGCCTCAGCACCACACCAGTCCCCATCCCCAGCAGGCCGGACGTCATTGGCTCTCCGGCGGTCTCGAATCTGTCCTGGTCCAGGTGGCACGTGGCACTGACATGGTTGCTCTGGAAACCAGACAGGAGTCTGTTGTCATCCACACCTGACCAGTCAGTATATTGGTTGCTGACTGGATGGTATTATCCACAGCAGATGGATCCGGTTTGCCACATTATGTATGTTTTTTGTCCATGGTCATGGTTGTGGTAGAATGTGTAGGCAATGCTGTAACCAGAAGGAGTAACCCAGAAGCACTTAGTCTTACATGAAATATTGTTCCATCAATTAGTGTATGTTTCTCAGAGTCTGACCACAGAATGCTGCCTTGCTGTGGTGACTGCTCTTCTGGTTCTGGTCTAGTGCCTCACCAATAGATGGCAGTAGAGATCTGTGTTTTAAAAAAATGTTAACACTGAGCGTACACTATATACTGCATATATTAAACTACATGTTACTTCTCTGTAAATATTCCTCTTAATAAACTGAAATCTGAAATATGTTAGTTATGAAAATTACTTGGAAAATGTATATGTTACTGATCAGAATGATCAATAAAAGTTTCCTTACAAGCTATTTAATGATGTATGTAACTGTGTGTTATGCACCTTTCCTTGCCTTGTGATGGGGTGGCGTCCTGTTTAGGCCGTTCCTCTCCCTTGTTGCCGGAGCTTCCTTGGTTCCTAACTTACCCTGACCTTGTACTAGATAGGTGGTTGGATGTACTTTTTCTTTAGAATTTAGATGGTTAAATAACATCCATCCATCCATCCATTTTCTGAAACCACTTGTCCTGCTCGAGGTTGCAGGGGATGCAGAGCCTATCCCAGAGGCTATGGGCGTGATTAAATAACCAGTCATAGTTAAATGGATATTGTGTGGCTGCTGTGATGGTTCACTGGTTAGCGCTGCCCTGCCTCTGTTTGGATGGTCTGCCTCTGTTTCCACCTGCAGTCCAAAAACATGCAATTAAATGAGCTGCTGAACTGTCTCTAAAGTGCCCACAGTGTGCGATGAAACAATGCTTTATTTGCCATTTGCACAAGTACGTCGGAATGCTTATTCTTGCAGATCCTCTCTTCTTTCCTTTGAGACATGCGCACATTTCCATTACCGAAAGGGTCCCCCAGGCAGTGCTAGTGAGGCCTCGCACCAGATAAGCGGGAGGCAATTATTCTGGCAGCCCGCTAATGCGTGTTTTCGGGGATGAGTGCTCAGCCTAGCTGCATGACCGTGGCTCTCTCTGACCGTGGTGTCGCTCTCTCCATGGGCCTTTAATGACCGGTTTGTTAGATCACAGCTGCTGGCACACTGCCGATCCCCCACTGCAGATATGGACATGTGGACATTTCCTCTGTGTGCATATATGTAACAGACAGCATCCACACACATCAGACACTACACATATATGCCTATAAACACAAACATATACATACTAAAACCACAATAATATACCAGCTACATACACCCATCCATAGTCCATATACACAGACTGATATGTTTCCATAATTATACACACTGTGCATAATTACATTGTACCAGTGGTCTATCCCGAAGTAAAAAGTTAGAGGGGGGGCAGGCTGGTGCATGTTTAGCCCCCAACAGCCCCTTTGGTTGTGTACCCTAAGTCCTGTGGTACATGGAAGGGGCATATTACCCCAGAAGCAGGGAACATCACTCAAATATCTAACATATAATATGGACAAAACAAGTATCATGCCCAGCTGGGCCATCCCACCCCACTGCCAGGACCTTCACCCACAGGTCGGCGAGACTGCTGGAGACAGAAACAGCGGGAAGTGGGAAGCGGGCAGCTGATTGGACAGAGGGCAGATAACAGGTACAATGCCTCCAGAATGAGACGTGCAGATGAAGAATGGTGAACAAATGAGAAGGCACCCATCCCGGAGAAGGAACCCCAGTGAACTGGAACTCTGACTGACAGACTAAAGGTAGGGAACAGGGTTACTGAGCAGAGCATGTCCCAAGCAAGGCTTGCTCTTCCTATTACACAGTCCCAGCTTGAGGTGCATACACACATGTCATTAAGATTCCTCCTAAATGGATATTTCCTCCTAAATTTCTAGACAGTAATTCCCAAGCCCCTATCCCATCGTTTCCATTCTCCGGCCCCTTCATTAATTCCCAGCTTCCCACGCTCTATCCATGTGCAGGGTGACGGTGAGCCTGCGGATTGACTCTGGACACAAGCTCCCTGAAAGAACACAATCTCACCAGATAGGACACAAGCTCCTTTGAAAGGACATGAGCTCCCTCGAATGCACACAAGCGTCCCCGAAAGGACACAAGCTCCTCTGAAAGGACATGAGCTCCTAGGAAAGGACACAAGCTCCCCGAAAGGACACAAGCTCCTCTGAAAGGACATGAGCTCCTATGAAAGGACACAAGCTCCCCGAAAGGACATGACCTCCTATGAAAGGACACAAGCTCCCCGAAAGGGCACAAGCTCCCCGAAAGGACACGAGCTCCCCGAAAGGACATGAGTTCCCCCAAAAGGACACAAGCTTCCTGAAAAGACATGAGCTCCCCCGAAAGGACATGAGCTCCTCTGAAAGGACACAAGCTCCCCGAAAGGACATGAGCTCCCCTGAAAGGACAGTAGCTCCCCCGAAAGGACACAAGCTTCCCAAAAAGACATGAGCTCCCCTGAAAGGACACAAGCTCCCCTGAAAGGACGCAAGCTCCCCTGAAAGGACACAAGCTCCCCTGAAAGGACATAAGCTCCCCTGAAAGGACATGGGCTTCTCTGAAAAGACACGAGCTCCCCGAAAGGACATGAGCTCCCCTGAAAGACATGAGCTCCTCTGAAAGGACATAAGCTCCTCTGAAAGGAAAGGAGCTCATGTCCTTTCGGGGAGCTTGTGACGAGCTCCTCTGAAAGGACATGAGCTACTCTGAAAGCCTCCACTGGGACTTTTACCTTTTGTGTTATAGGCTACATTTTATTTAAATAAAAAAGTAATAAATTTATAATAAAATAAATATGTCAATGGTGAGTGATTATTCCATTTTCCGAACATCTGTTTCCACTAATTAACACAATCCTATGTCTATTCCTGCTGTGGCCATCCATGCGTGGTGGCACTGCATTCCGATTCTGACATTTATGTAGCCACCTGAACCCTTCATCAGTGAGTGGGCGTGCTATTTCAATTTAAGTCATTAATTACGAAAACACCTGTCCCTTTGCTTTGTGATTTTGTTTTTTGTTTGCTCTGATTAGGCTATTAAACCTCTTGTGTGATTCTTGCGTGATGTTGTTGATATAGCGCCTATATGAAATGTTACTGTTTCTCATGTTTTGAAAACAATGGCCACAGACTTTTTAATTAAATTAAATAAAATTTTTCTCCAATGATATGTGACCAGGAATTAAGAGTGACCAAGTCTAGCATCAAACTCAGACAGCTCTTTGTGCTGTAGATGTTTTAATAATAAATTCATTAGTAAGAATAAAGTAGATGTGTTTCTTAACAACAATGTACTTAATAAGGAAGTGGTGAGGGAAAAATTTATTATTTTTGCACACTCTAATATGCGGCATAAAGCACATCACAAAATTTCACTGGATGTCCTAATTAAAAGAAAAGCATCGACAATTAGTACAAGTCACCAGTGCAAATGACAATATGCACATTCAGTGGCACAAGTGTACCTGCTGTACTTCTGAAACACGACGTAAGGATGAACACTAGTGCCACGTAGTGAGGCTGGAGTGTGGTGGTGCTCAGCTGTGCCATCTTCCAGCTTCCAGTGTCTTACTGCAGACGGAGACGGGCTGATTCCATAGGGGAGCAGCATAGCAACATATTGACAGGTTGGGACCGGGGGGGCCCTGCAGGATATGAACGCTGCTGGAGGGGGGTTACTGCGGCTCGTACTTTACCGGCGGAGGGCGGCACAATGGGTTTCTATTGTAAGGAAGCCAATGACTTATAGCTGAGGGACACATACTTAAAAAAACGTGTTGTTTTTTAATGCAAATGCACTCGGAAATGTTGAAGTACAGGAGGACAGGAGAGGAGGAGGCTGGGCTAGCGTGACCTTCCCCTGACATTCTCTACCTGACAAACCATTTTCATTCCTCTCATCTTGCAGTGCACAAAATTCTTATATATAAAATTCTTCTTTATATATATTTCTGAGCCTACTGCCATCCAACAGTGTTAAACCCTGAACCATTTGCCCTCTATACTTAAGAACACTAAATGTTCTCACTATAATCATAGGAGAGTGTCAATTATGCTAGATATTGTTTTGTTAGATATATGCTAGACAGATGCAAAATAGGTAGTAAAAACAGTATTTAGGAGCCTTTAGCTGTAGTAAAAAAGATTTTCAGGAGCCTTAAAATTTAATTGCTTCTTCAATTTGTTGGATGAAGTAAGTTTTAAATTGATCCAAAAAAACAGGTCTTATTTTTTTAAAAAAGAAAATTTGTTACATAAAACCCGCCAATTTTTTAGAGGGCTAAAACTGCAAAATATATCTCATCTACTGAATATTCAACATGTCATTTGCGTAAAAAATAAGCCTTAATGATTGTGAATATTTGCATTACAGACGTGCGTTACAGACACCTTTAGCTGTGAGGTCCCTGCTCCTAAGGGAGGTGCCGTTCCCATGTACTTCTACGGGATGCAGATGTGGTGTGTGGCGCTCCCTGGGGTCACATGCATGGCATTTCCATGGTCCTTGCCTTGCAGTTCCTTATGCTGACATCATTTGGGCTCCCCAGATACGATGTGGGCGGGAAAACATTTACTGCATGGGTTTGCCTCTCCAGATCCGTATCTTCAGTTTCGTTGCTTTTGCTTGTTTCTCCCACACACCTTCACTGTTTTTCACGAATACACCACAGGATTTCTCTCACGCCCCTGTTTTGGTAGCTATATCATTCACTCAGTCGTCTCTACTCTTACTATTGGGGAATTCTGTTGGTTATCCGAGTAACATCCATCCATATTGGCATGATGTTTTCTTGATTGACACATTTAGTTACATGGAGTTTTACATCATTTCCCATATTACATTTGGTTTCCAGGAATCCATTTGAATCCTAGTGAACTTGGGCTGACACTGGCTCACCAGTGTTGTGAGGCTACTTCACTTCCTTAAGTACCGCAGGCTTTTTTAAATAAGTATCATCAGGTGTCCTTACAGATCGACCTGTTAAGTGTATAAGACTGATTATATTATAGTTAGTCTTCCATTTTCCTTTGCATTTTAAACTTAGTGTTGAGTTCAGAAACCACAGTGCAGTCAGCAGGAAGCGCGTCACACGACTAACTGGAACCAGATGTCTGGGACTGCTGGGTGATTCTCGCTGTGGAAAATGAGTGTCAGAGGGAAATTCCTCTTCTCTGAAGAGAATTATCAAAAAGATTTCGAGTTCAGCTGCTGAAAGTCGGTCTGCTGTGGTCGAAAAGAGCTAAAGAAATAGTGCGAGTTTGGGGAAATGGTATGAGTTTGTTGCCTTGGAAACCGTGAGGCTGTAAAATTAATCACGCTCACGGAATAGCTGGACCCACTGTGGATGGCTACCGGGCGAGCCGCACCTGACATACCGCTTTAATTATTGATGGTTTTAATTTGCAGGGCCCCGCAGGTGGGCGTGTGCGAGCGTGTGTGTGTGCGTGCGTGCACACCCTGCTCACAGCCCGGTGGAGGGTAGGAGGTCATTGGTGGATGTGAGTGTTTGTTGTTGTTGTTACCTCTCTTCTAGTTCTGCTGTACTGGAGAAAATGAGAGCAACGGTTGGAGGTGGAGGAGGTAGGTCTTTGGGGGCAGCCCATGGAGTCCATGCCACATTACGATCCATTTGCCTTTTTGCC
>JAODKN010000069.1:626231-644425 GCA_026774425.1 Petrocephalus zakoni
CCCCCCCCCCCCCCCCCCCCCCCCCCCCCCCGCCCCCCCCCCCCCCCCCCCCCCCCCCCCCCCCCCCCCCCCACCCCGCCCGGGGCCCGGCGGCACTGAAGGGATTTACCTTTAAGGTCCAACTGTCTTCTACCTGGTCAGATCCTGAGTCTTCCTGTAAACATGGGGGGGTTATTTCCCATCATCCACTCACTGGCATTGTTTGCAGTGGATGTCTGAGTGGGGGGGGTGGGGGCTCCCTAACACCTGTCAGTTCACATGTGGGGGGGGGCTGGCTGCAGCCTCAGGGTGACCTGATGCAAAAAACCCTCCCAGGAAATTGGGGAAGGAGTGCAGTGCGTGCCGCTACCCCCAGACATGTGGGGATGGGGGCAGGCAGTACCCCCTGCCTGCCCCTTTAACCGAGTGATGGAGAGGGCCTCCCATTCGAGGTCCTGTGTAGCCCGTCTTCATCACTGACATACCGCAACACTGTCAAATGAAGGTCCCCCCTCCCCGAATATTCCCGGGACAGCCCTGGCATATTACCCCACGATTCTGCCAGGCTGAAGGTAGCCCGGTGCCATGCCCGCTGAGAGCGTCCTTTACCCCCATGCATTCAGCAGCCCGCGTAAAACATGACACTGCAGACCCCCGAAATGCAAAGCTGTCGTTACCATCTGTGTTTATCTTCATACAGTCAGTGAGCCTTGATGGAATGTCATCATCATGAAACCTATTGTGCTCTTACTGAATACGCTATAGTGAAGCATGTGGAGTCTGGGGTCATGTTTGTGTGTGCTGGCGTCTGACTCAGCGAGTGCGTAACACATATTTTCTGTTTTGGATGAGGGTGTGTATCCCAACCTTTGTCTGTCTACATGAGCAAGTAATTTAAAATGTGTAAATAACTGTAAAATTGTACTAATGGTGAAAATAACAGGGATATCTGAATATGACTGGCTTTGGAGTGGGGGTGCGGTGCCTTGCCGAGCTGTGCTCGAAGCCCACACCTCCTGGGTTGTGGGTTCAGCTCCAGTCTCTGGTTCGGCCTGTTATGCCCTGATTCTGTGTCCTTTTGCTTTCCTCCCACAGTCTAGATGTGGCATGGATTGTTCTCTCTGTTTCCCAAAAAGTTTATGAGAGATCTGAAAAACGTCCCCACAAGCTAAGAAGTAACAGCTTTTACCACACTGCGGTAAATACAAAGCCACAGACACACTTACAGATCCACCACTTTCGCCTTCTGTATCATGACCATAAACCGACCCCCATGGCATAGTACTACCCACCTTCCACAGGTAGTTTCACACTGCAACACACGTTCACTCTGGCGGGTGGTGCTTAGCATTCAGTGCACCTTCATAATGCATTCATAGAACATTCACAAGCAGCATGTAAGTATACCTCAACATTAAAGCATTGCATTAATAATACTTTCAATGAACAAGACATGACAGCTAAAATATACATTAATAACACACATTATAATCATATAATGTTTGCTATTAATGTATAGAAAAGCTGTTACGGTTCACACGCTGCTTATGAATGTCCCATGAATGTGTTATAAAGGCATCTTTTCCCTGACATTTCCAGTTGCTGATATATTGAGATATATTGGTTTGTTTGCAAATATGGCAGCTCTGGCAGTGCAGTGCTGGAATACAGACCAGCCTTTCCGCTGTACATCTGCAGGATCCCGATGGCTCCTGGCTGCTCTTAGGACTCAGCTTTGCTCTCCCCATGCAGGTCTTTATGAGAGATTTTAAAATTCACACTATGAACTATTTTATGTTTTTTGTAAAAGTATTTTATAATGCAGATTTTGAATAATTTACAGTAAATGACGAGTCATGGATTTTCTGCTTCTGTGTGCAGAAATGTGTCGACAGTTGATTGACATGGCTGCTCTGATTTTAGGGCAACCTGACAAAACAAACTTGACTACTGCTGATTAAGTGTGCAGAGGGGACCATCATACATCAACAACGTACTCTACAAAAATGAGCCTCACTTGTAAATAGTACCATAGCTTCAATGCAGGGTCACGGTGAACCTAGAGCTTACTGCAGGACGCACAGGATATTAACCTGGGTTAACCTGGGTGGGATGCCAGCCCATCACAGATCAGTCTGGGTGGAGTTTAGAGAGAGCAGTTCCCCTCAGCTGCATGCACAGACACAGAGAGCACATACAAGCTCCCCAGTCACAGCCTGGGCCAACATGGAGCACCTACCTGCGATGCGTGAGCTGACAGTGCCACTGCCAAGCCCCCATGCCACCCCTACATGTAGATAATGATCATCTGTATCAGCAAATTATATGATGACAGTGTGTCCTCTGCATTTAACTAATATGTCACATAGCAGTGGGCAGCTAATCCAGCACCATGCTGGCCAGGGATTCAAACCAACAACCTTTCAACCACGAGTGCGCTTCCATAACCATTAGGCCCTTGCTGCCCTGTCTAACACTGTACATACGCTGCAAATAGACATCAGAAATGACAATACTTTGATGCCCAATATACATTAGGGTCAACTAAAATTCCAGTTTTACCTACCGGTGTTCAGCCACTGTAATGCCTGTAACACTGCTGCAGGTCGTGTAAGGTCAGCACATGATCTGCACCGTGTTGTTCTGACGTGACGCTGCTGGCCTGAGAGCCAAAGCAGGGCCAGGAGCCTGGGGCCCCTCCGCTCTGGCCAGGTTCTGGTGCCCTTTACAGGAAACCATGAGGCTCACTGAGAGGAGGAAGCACTGGGACAAAGCGTAGCTTTGCAGACTGTTACATCTTACACTGAAATTGTCATAGGAGATTGTTACACATCTCCTAGGCATTTTAATCTTTTCAGAATAAATTCACATATTACACTTATAGATTTATATATATAATACTAAATTCATTCATTCAAAATACTAAATTAGTGTATATATATATATATATATATATATATATATATACACACACACACACACGCGCGCGCGCATGCAGCCTAACCGAAATGGAGGCATATGGGATAATGCTACATCTGTCTCGTTAATACGCTGCTTTCCAGGCTCCCTTAATGTGCCGCGCCCTCCTCTCCGGCTCTTCCGCCCCGCGTGAATGCGGGGGCGGCTGCAGGGCGCGGCCAGCCGGCGAGCCGCGGTCCCCCCAGGGGACAGGGCGGCAGGGGCGGCTCGCTAATTGAAACGTGTCGGCGGTTCATTGACGTCTCGGCTCTGGTTTCAGGGCAATTTCAAACCGCAAAGCTGATTGCTGGTTTCACATCACATAGAAAAAAAATCGATATGGCCGGGAGATTGGGGACTTACTCTTTCCTCATAGATATTAACCCTTTGTATAGCTGTGATGTTTATTCACTGGAATTGCAGTGTTATTAGTATGTTATTAACATCAAGCTTATACGGGTGGGTTATAAATTAATGGGAAGACCCAACAATATATTAATATCAGACACCTAATGTGGAGCAGAGACCAACATTCATCAGTACATCGGATTCAGTCCCTCTTGTCATACAAGTTCTGTACTGTGTGAAGTGGGATATTGGACCATTCTTCAATAAGACAAGCCTGCAGTTCTCTCAAGGATGAAGGGAGTAATTTACTTTGCACTCTGCAATCCAAAAGGGTTCAGTGATGATTAGATCTGGTTATTGGGGAGGCCATGGAAGGCATTTGACATCATTCTAGTGCTTGCTTGTGAAACCACTCTTGAAATTGTTTAATAGTGTGTGTGGCATTATCTATATGGGACTATCATGACAGAACAGTGTTTGTACCATAAGGTTTGCCTGCACCAATAACCTCTGGGTCCATGGCTGCTGTATGACCAGGCAGAGGAATCGT
The DNA here is from genome assembly GCA_026774425.1 of Petrocephalus zakoni. Lineage (NCBI taxonomy): Eukaryota > Metazoa > Chordata > Actinopteri > Osteoglossiformes > Mormyridae > Petrocephalus > Petrocephalus zakoni. Next base: position 630,067 of record JAODKN010000069.1, read on the forward strand.
TGGACCTAATGACCCCTCCTCACAGCTGGAAACGGACACTAGGTTGAAGGCATCCTGTAGCATCTCCAAATGTCATACCTGGGTGTAGGAAATCGGGTGAAAGACAATTCTTCAGACCACATTATTCTCCATTGGTCAGGGATCCAACTCTTGTGCTCGTTGCATCAGGTTATGCATCTCCGTACGCTGACCTTGGGCACAATGGCGGCCAAGCCCCTGGACAGGCCGTCTGACACACCGAGTATGATCCTGGTGGTATGATGGGTATGTACCCACCCCCTGAAGTCCAGCCCTGACCATGCCATATAGTCAAGCTCATTACAAAGTTCTCACAAGCTGACAAAATTCTTTAACCGTTCTCTGCCTAAAAGAGCCAAACCCTTTTGATGTCCTTCTGCACCTGAGAGTGACCTTCTACTTGGGTTAGCTGCCATGACTTTGGAAACCATTCCCCTTAGATATGCAATAATTCTGCAGTTTTGGTGACTTATGCGCCTGCAGTTGAGATACTGATTACACTAGTCAACAAATCTTTACTTTCGGTTTCACAAATCAAAATGAATCTTACAGTATTGCTTGTGATGATTTCAAATATCTAAATAGAATTTACCTATCACGCAAGGATAGTGACTGTTACGCAATTAAACCTCACGCTATACATATATTTACAGTATATGTGCATGCTGCAAGTGACTTATCCAAAAGGTAGAAGTGTGTGATTTTCTACTGTATTTGGCCGCAGAACCATCCCTCCTAAGGTTCCAGCAGAAGTCAGCGAGCAGACTGGGACTCCACTTGGCTTGATCTCGTTTTTCCATATCAGAGAGAGAGCAGCACCCTGTCTCAACATGCCCTTCTGTAAAGTCCTAAAATGTTCAAAGATAAAATTAAAATATTTTTTCCTAAATTACTGTGAAATATGCCCATACATTCTTCATAAGGAATTATATACTATCAATACAGCCTAAAAATAACATAACTGAAAAACTATGGGTGAGAGCAAAATTCTGAATGCATTTCTTAAATACAACCCCCGGTTATTTAATACTCAAATTTTTGGTGATATGCAAAAAAACAGAGTTTAAACGTTATACAATAATTATAACAAAATTGGCCGTTTCGCAAAAACCTTAAGTGATGTGAAAAATTTGTAGTTATTTCTGTGATCAGCATTGCAAAAGCTGTGGTACACCAGAGTTATAAAGGAAACAGAAACCTTGTAAACCAGTGTTATTTAACTTCTCTGAAGCTCTAAGTTGCCTCATGTTCCTTTAAAAACTCAAATATTAAAAATCTCATTGTCTCTTTTTAGAAGATACATACTGCTAATTGGCATTCAGCCTAATATGACTCACCTTGGTAGCTGGGTTTGAAATTGAAAATTAGTTACTACTAAGACCTTTAAAATGTGGTGTTTCTGTTATGTTGCCCACCTTCTTTATACAGTACATATGCATATGGATGGATATTCTGGCAGACAGTCTCATTTTGAGCGAGACATAAAGAAATTCTATTCAGTGAAATGTGCAATTACATCATAAGATACACATTTGTATTTCCATACAAATTAGCAATGACAGACAAACTAATGAGAAGAACTGCTATAGTACCAGTACGACTTCTAGTTTTTAAATAATATTTGTATATATGTATGAGAGAGAAAGAGAGAGAGAGAGATTCCGCTACGCGACATATTTAATTTGTGACCCTTGGAAATGGATTGTGGAAGAGATAAGAAATTATTTATGCTCCCATCTCTAAGTCCCATAAGAATGGGAGGGGGATGTGCCAATAACTCCTACATTTTTTGCACAAATTATTAACGAGATGGAACATGCGAGAGAAGATACACTCTAAGACAGTCTGCTTCAAGAATTTGTGCGATTCCATTTTAAATAGTCATGGTTTTATTATTAGTTAATGTATAAACGCTGAATGGCTCTCTGACCAGGGCTATCAAACAAATCTTAAGTAGCCTACAGGTTATCACCGGTGGAAGCTGCATTTTACTTGACATTGTTGGAATACACCAAACAGCTGGATGACCAATATGGTCTCAGAAGTGAGCACAAGAACTTATTGTTTGTATGTAGGCCTACCATTTGAATATCAGTAACTTTTTAAGGTGCAGTAATACTCTAAACTGCCGTGGCTATTACTTCACGTCACAATGCAAAATCACAAACATAATTTTGCCAGATGTATCTGCTTATATAATGTGGCCATTGCTGTCGGATATAAAAACTGCTAAAGTCACTTCTAAAGTTACAGTATCCGGCATTGCAGCAACGGCAGCTTGTGTTCCGCACAGGCGCCTGAGGAATGGAGCCGCAGAGGCGGGCGCGCGCGTGTGTGTGTGCGTCTGTCTGCGCGTGTGTCTCTATGTGTGTGTTTCAGTCTGCATGTGTCTATGTGTGTGTGTCAGTCTGTGTGTGTCAGTCTGCGTGTGTTTCTATGTGTGTCAGTCTGCGTGTGTCTCTATGTGTGTGTGTGTGTCAGTCTGCGTTTGTCTCTATGTGTGTGTGTGTCAGTCTACGTGTGTCTATTCGTGTGTGTCAGTCTGCGTGTGTCTGTGTGTCAGTCTGCATGTGCCTCTATATGTGTGTGTCAGTCTGCATGTGTTTCTATGTGTGTGTGTCAGTCTGCGTGTGTCTCTATGTGTGTGTCAGTCTGCGTGTATCAGTCTGCGTTTGTCTCTATGTGTGTGTGTCAGTCTGCGTTTGTCTCTATGCTTGTGTGTCTGTGTGTGTGCCTGTATGTGTCTCTATGTGTGTCTCTGTGTGTGTGTGTCAGTCTGCGTTTGTCTCTATGCGTGTCTGTGTGTGTGTGTCTGTATGTGTGTGTGTGTGTGTGTGTGTGTGTGTGTGTGTGTATGTGTTGGGGGGCTTAAAGGATGGAGAACGGAGGGTCATGCACCGTGTGCTCGAAACTTTAGGTGGGCGTTCACGGCCACAGACGCTGGTTGGAGCCGACTGCTGCATATCCAAGGGGAAAATAAATCTTTGGTTATAGACCGTTGGGAATAGCAGACCGCCGCCTGAGCCGTGCGCCGGGGGCGGGCGAGGCGCGGGACGCCGGCACGATATCGTAAACCCGTCCGGCGGCTCTGCCGGTCTAATGTTACGGCGTCCGGCTGCCGGCGCGGAGACGCGGCGACCTGCTGCTTTCAGCTTTACTGCTCTTTACATAAGCGCCATAATCCAGTTCTGTCTGTAAGCCGTCGAATATAAAAATTATAGGTATTTAATGTATTGTTTATAACCCCAGTTAGAAACCACTATAACCAGATCACTCTATACACCTTGGAAATCTTTGTATAAACTATGGATCAAGACTCATCAGCTTTACCAGCTTCGGGAACATTCTCACATATAGATAAACCAACGTTAAAATAAAGATCTAATCATCGACATTATTATAGAAACTAGTTTTGGGTATTATTGTTTTCATCATTATTATATATTCTTATGTCGTATAGGTTTAGATATATATCACACCCTGTTAAGTATTTACCTACCAAATGTTTTTATAAATGCACCATTTTATTGGCAAAGATACATCTGACCAATTTTACGAATTTATTAAATTAGCCGTAAAGTGTCGCGTTCGTAATATATTTCATTCATTATTATTTAGCAGAATTATTCCATAAAAGCAGGCAGAAACATTCGGTAATATATCTTAAGTAAAAAAAAATCTTAAGTAAAAAAAAAGAAAATAATTAATGAAAGTGTTAATTACTACACGCATAAGGACGTGAGGGGCCAGGACGGGCCGGGGGAGGGGGGCAGACGGAGAGGAAGGCTCCTCTTTTTCCAAAAAGGGGGGGGGGGCGCAATATATTTTGCAGTCCGTGTCTGAAAGGTTGGCTCCAAGCACAAAGGGTGGGCTCGGCTTCTCTGATGGTTTTCCAGTGAGTATTTGTCAGGTCAGACTGCGCACCACCCGGCGGGCTCCACTCCTCTCTCCGGGTTATTTATTACCTCTCTTCCCCCGCCGGCAGCTCTGCGGCTCCGGGGCCGCCGCCAACAACAGAGTAGAGGCGGCGGCACCACAAGGGGGGTTCGATACGTCCGACCAACACTGTATGCGGCCCGCTGCAAGCTTTCTTCCCCGTGCGACAGGAAAACACGACAACGGAACAATCGCATTACCAGAAATAAGCGGCAAATAAAATCGGAATGAAACACCCATTACAAAATTGCGTCAACGTAAGACTAATACTTACAGTGAACTGAACTTGTATTTTTACTCATATGTATATAAAAGTTCAGAACTTTGACCAGAGTTTTAGTAAACTTCTACTAATAGAACAGTACTAGTATACTTTTTATGTGGTATTTATCCAGTATATTGTTTTACATAACATGTATGCCAGTTTTACTATAGATCTACAGTGTATTTCCTGGGAATTAACAGGATATTTCGAAGGCTGGATCCTCACTTCCTTGCTTTCTGTAAATGCGAAGTGAGCACAGAGCATGTAAGCTGCCTCTCACCCTGAGACATGCAATAACAGAGTCTGTGTAGGTTTTGTGATGGGAAGAAGGTCACAGTTACTCAATGATGGAAAGAATGAGGGGGTGATTAAAATGACGAGCCGGTAAAGGCAGTCCCTGCAGAGCCACGCCTGACCTTTAGAAGGGGGTTACCGGGGTTACCCTTCTCAGGGTGTGGGGGTTCTGAGACTCCCCTGCGTGGGGAACATGACTCACCTGCTGGGTCTTCCTGGGGGAGGGCTGTATGCGGGACAGTAGGGGTATCCCCTCCTAGGGAACCTGGCACCTTGCTGGCCCCACTGCAAAATCTGTCCAGCGAAGGCTCAGCTACTGAATGGCAGCCGCTGAGCTGTAAACTCCTCTCTCACTTTTGGAGTGGGTGCCATTAATCTACATTCTTGCATGTACTCAGCAGTTTCATAGCATCTCCAGAGTGCATTCATTAGTGCTGGCAGTGGCTCGGTTCTGTTGTCGCCCCATCCGGTCCGGTCTGCTCCCAGGTCTTGGTCTGCCTTACCATTTCAGCAGATTTATCCGATGGATGGATGTTCCATATGCTTCTGTGGGGCTGGTGAGTCTTGTGCCGGTCCCTCATCACTGTAGAGCCGGCATCGAAACCGACAGCCCTTCTCGCCATTAACCAAGCAGTGTGGTTTTACAGGACTTCTTCTTTAACCCCAGGCAGACCTTCCAGATTGAGAAATAACGATTAAAACATTCTCAGCCTATAAATTCAAAAATTAAATTTCGTATCAGTAGGAACCTCTTCATTATTTTTAACGTTAGCATATTGCTGGCGACATTCATTAGACGAGCAGCTCCAGAAGACCGCTAAAATTAGCCCGCTTCTACTTCTGCTTCTGTCAAGATTAAATATGGTTGAACTTGAAAGAGTAAGGCTGAATGTATTAAAAATACTTGTTTTAATCATGTATATTTCAGTACAGCAACATGCATTTATTTAATCATAAGTGGGTGCAGAATCATAAAGAAAAAAACTGAAAAACAGATATTTTGGATATAGGAATGAAGAACCTGTCATTTCTGTGTAAAAATAGTTTAGCGCCATTCAGTAACTTCCAAAATACTGGAAAATATTCTAAGTATTATGCTCAATCTCAGTCTTTTTAAGTGGTATATAGAGCTGTCTGTTCCCTTGTGCCCAATTTAGTTGAAATACAACTTTAAACGTTTTCAGCAATAAGAAACAAAATGAGTTAGGTATAGATTTTTCAGTAATTCAATTACTAATTGACATGCAGAGTAATGGATTATAGATATTGATATCAAAGTACTTTCCATGAATCAATGTACCAAGGAGGAACTGAGAACCTGAATACTCAGAAATCAAAATAAAGCTGTTATCAAGGAAGAACCTTTCGGTGAAGCCGCCTTAATCAGACCTGTATTGGCAGCGCAAGTCAGCCAAACAGAAAAAAGCCGAGCCCAGGCACAAGGACACAGCCAGTGGGACAATACCTCGCATAAGCTCTAACTTTAGGGGAAATTCTCATGATCGCTGACTTTCTGACATGTCTAAAAGTGGACCAGTGCACTAGTCCAGTCGGCTGCTGCCTGCAGGCAACAGTGTGTTCCGTAAAACACTGAGTATACATAATCCACCAAGAAAGAAATGGCTCCTGACTCTTTCCTCCAGTTCCCTTCTTCCAAGTCATTAGGAACATCTCTTTTTCTGAAAAACATAGACAGGTTGCTTTATGTGTGTGTGTGTATAATATATATATATATAATTAATTAATGCTCAGTAGTGTATATGTTCTCTGAAACCTAAGCTTGGAGCCAGGAAATTGTGGTTTCCGTTTTTGAATTGCAATGCAGAGCCGTCCGTCGTGACCCCCCTTGCCCGTTTTAGCGCTAGCAAAGCCGGCGCTGTTTAAATGGGCCAAGTTGGAGAGGCGGCGAAGAGCGCAAATTTTGTTTGGTCTGGGTCTCTGCGCTAAGCCGCGATTTTAAATATATAGGGTTAAGGCGTCTTAAACGTCCCACCAGCTACAGACAATTAGTTCACTCGAGCAGTTATAGAATTAGGAGGGTCGGAGGTTGTTTGCGTAGTTGGCGTCTCGTAGATGATACGGAAAAGTTTAATCAAACGCGTTTTGTTTAGATCTAATACCAAACAAAGCAATCAGCATTTACTTATCGCGACTGGGCTGTATACCCAGGAAGATTAAGTAACATTTTGATATTTTATGTCCATGAAGATAGTTGGGAAGCATTTATTTAAAACCGGAGTTCAGGCTTAACAATAAGCATGTAAAAGCAGCAGACGGAGACCTACAGATATCTTCTTAAGACAAAGTGCGCGTGGGATAGATGTGGGATCAGTGCTAATTTTAATCAGCATAATGAGCCCGGCGAAGCTGCCTCTCCGGAGCCCGGCATTAGTGCGAGTGCGATTAGACGCGGTGGGCAGGAGTCCGTAAGCAGAGCGGAGCTGCGAGCCCGGCGGGGAGCGACGCGATCCACAGCCCCAAAGTCTGCGATGGCAACTTAAAGGGAGTCCTCCCGAAGTGCGGCCGGTCACCCCCGAAGAGCGTCCGGCTACCCCCGAAGTGTAGCCGGTCACCCCCGAAGAGCGTCCGGCTACCCCCGAAGTGTAGCCGGTCACCCCCGAAGTGCGGCCGGTGACCCCCGAAGCACGGCGTCTCATAGCCGAGGCTCGGCGGCTCCGCTGACGGGACGCGCAGGCTGAGCCACACCAACTTGTTAGCGCCGCTTCGCTCTCACTAATATGCCTGCGATAAAGAAGGAGGCGCCGGACGGGGACGACATGGCACTGGGCGCCTTTCAGCAGCCCGAATACCTGGCCCCTTTAAGTGCCGGCGCCCTGCCCGTGGTGACCCCCCACCCGCCGCCTTACCAGCACATTCTCGCCCATCACCGCGTCTACTTGGGGCTGCAGGACGCGGCGCTGCGCGCCCCGCACCTCCAGCACGCCGAGGACTTCATGCTGGAGAGCTTCTCCTCCATCCCGGACTTCCAGCCGCTCTCCGACGACGGGCAGCCCTGCATCCAGGTGGAGTGCGGCGAGAACAAAGCCCTGCTCTACATCAATAAGTTGTGCCAGGGCAGCAAAGGACCCTCCATCAAGTACCGGGGCGAGTGGCTCACCCCCAACGAGTTCCAGTTCGTCAGCGGCCGGGAGACGGCGAAGGACTGGAAGCGCAGTATCAGGCACAAGGGTGAGCGCGGCTCTGCTGCGGGGCTTCGCAAGGGCTTCGGCGGCAGGACGCCACCTGACACGCCGGCTACCGGGACGGAGAGCCGCGGAGGCGGATAGAGGAGCGGGCTGCTTATCATGCTGCGGCTCTTAATAATAATAATAATAATAATAATATTTCGTTATACGTGCGAGCGCAGATTCGGCTGAGCACAGTTTATTTTGTGTTACCATTATATACGCTACTAACCACGGGAACATAAAGGGTGATTTCCCCCTGTGACGGAGCTGGCGGCGATACGGCGGTGACGTTCGGGCGTTACGGAGGTGACGGCGCTGGCGGCGTTACGGGGGGACGGTCGTGCGCCAGGCGGTATATCGGTCTGTCTGTACGCGCGCTATAAGCGTATTGTGGCAGCGTCTCCATGCTGCTGCCTGCTGTTCCATGAGAGAGGGTTAGAGGTTATCCCGGGGACTAACTAACCCCCCCCACCCCGTAAGGCGCTTTGGGTATAAGCGCCAGATAACATGGCAAAATGTAGACCTCGCGCCCACTGATGGGCCGGGGCTCCGGCTTCCCAAAATAACAGGGGGCGCCGAAAATAGTTGGATATCTTGCAGCATTGTATTTCATATTAGGGTAACCAAAGAAGGTCAAAGTCTTAGTGTGCAATAAGAGCACTGTGTGAAGGAGCTGACCGAGTGGTGAAAACCTGGGTGTCCACGAGGTACCTTAGTAAATATTCGCAGCCACCCTGGGCCCGGTACGCCCCCATGGACCCGCCATGGGTACCTGTATTGTCAGTTTCACTAAAGTCTAGTGTGAAATGCCAAGAGCGGGGCAGTGCTCACAGCAAGCCTGGGTTGATTGCTGCCAGTTGCATGCCACTATCGTCCTGTCATCCCGCTACATACACCCCCTGGTATTTAACCTTATCTGTGTCTTACTGCTGGTCGGTACAAGATTTAGTTTTATATTTACTGAAATGTTGCATATTGAATGTAGTCTTCCTTTGAAATAGGTTTTTTTTCGGTGAACTGGCCGCGAATGTCATTTTTATGTTGTTCTCTTTTCTACAGGGAAAAGTTTGAAGACCCTTATGTCCAAAGGAATTTTACAGGTACATCCACCAATCTGTGATTGCCCTGGGTGTCGAATTTCGTCTCCAGTGGTAAGAGGACAGTTAAATGAGTGTTTCAATTCTTCTTTAATTTTTTTAGATTCAAGACAAATCAAAGACAAACATGCTAAAAACCTCCTTTTTAGTGTATTATTTGCAGGTTCTTGAAAAGTAGGATCTCGCATGGAATGGATGCGTTCAGAGAAATCGGTTGCCTAGAACTGAGTTGGAGCAACAGTAAGCTGATATGACTCGGAATCAGAATCCGAATCGGGTTTATTTGGCCAAGTCTGTTCACACACACAGGAAGTCAGTCTGGTTAAAACCAGAGAGAGAAAAATGTATCCAGGAAAGTGGAAACGGTTAGGAAGGTGCTAATTGGTTGGTCTGTGGATATGTCTTTTTGGATTGTCTTAATACACTTTAAGATATTTGTGTGTTATGAATGTGTAGAATGTATCAGCATGACCATATTTTATGCAGTACATTAGGTGTGTGTATCTTTGTCGCGCCTGTGTGTTTTAGATGTACATTGCCAGTAAAATCGTGTATGTTCCCCTTAAAAGTAATGTAATTTGGTATTTGACAATGGTTCCTAACTTTACAAATGAAACACACTTTATTTTTTGTCCGGAGTGACCAAATAAAACTCGACGCAAAAGTGCAGTCTAAACGGGTTTTTCGAGATGCTCCATCTCCAGGTTTCGGTTCTGACCCCCCTTTGTTCTGTTGGGTGGCTGCTGGGCTGTGATTCGTTTACCATGTGCCGGCTCCGGGTGACGGGGACTCTGCTCTTTGTTTGCTAAGCCCATCGCACCCCACCCCCCCAAGCCTGAAGCTGGTCAGCGGCAGACGCCGTGACGGTTTTTTTTTCCCTGGGCCAACTGGCTGCACTTCTGCAGTCACCCAGTCATGGGAAATACTGGCTGGTACAATAGAAATCCCAATGGCTTCATCTCGTGCAGTAATTAAAAAAAATAAAATCGGAGCAAAATGTGCTCGTTGTCGCCTTGGCTAGCTTAATCCAGAGGGACGGGTGTAAGAGGCTTTGGCGGCTCTCTGCTCGGCTCCTGTCGATTTACTCGGGCTATAGCACGCGCTGTAAAAGGGGTTTAAAATAAGCTGGAGGTCTGTGTCTGATACAGGTAAGCTAATCGTTTAACACAGTAATGGTCTGGACTGTAGGCAAATGTGGGAAGGTCTCAACCCATGCAGCCCTCTTATATAGGCTCCAGTCAATGTTGGGTTGCTACTCTCAGTCAATATGAGTCATGAGACGCAGAGAAGGGGGGAAAAACCCCCCGAGAGAGAACTTAGCAGTGCGTGCTGGCCGTGGCCATGTCAGGGTTGCTTTGACTGTAGTCCTGTTCGTGAAAAACGAATCCTCTCTCCGGTGCTTAAGCTTGGATGTAGCGATGAATCGTACCGACTCCCGTGATTCTGTGTGCTAAGTAAGAGCCTGCTTATTTTTCATAATGGCCGTGTCATTTCAAAGCTTCTTTTGTGTACATCTACATTTCCCCAAAGCAGAAAAGCCTTGTGTAGCCTACTGTGAAGCACCGGTGGAGCTCGCATGTCCTGCCGCTGTGATGGTGGATCAGGTCTGAGGACGGTATCCTGTCGTTCCACCAAAGAGTATGGCTGTACTGCTGCTTGTGCTTCTTTATGTAGAAGAAGATGGGATTCATCTGTGAAATACCCATAGTGTACTCAACCTCCATCCATCCATTTTCCATCGCTTATCCGGGGTCGGGTCTCGGGGGCAGCAGCCTGAGCATGGGTGCCCACACCGCCCTCTCGCCAGCCGGCTCCTCCCGATCCACCGGGGGAATACCAAGGCGTTCCCAGGCCAGCCGAGAGATGTAATTTCTATGAACCTATACATTTGAACCTGAATACATTTATTCACTTATTTATTTGAAGTACTTGAGATTTAGTTGCTAGAAGTTTCATTTTTCTTGAGCAGTGTTGTCTCTACAGTAACTGGTACATGGTTCCCTCTCACGGCCATAAGTAACTGTGTATACCTTCTGGAAGCCATCTTTACATTCAGTGACAGCTACATGCGAGACCTGAAGCTACCTCACCCAGCACTGGGCACCAGCTCTCCTCCCCCCTCCACTCATTACTTACTGGCCAGAACAGTGTCCTTAGAATGGGCCCCCCCCATGTCTGTCTTCCTGTCTGCTTCTCTTGCTTTGTCTCAGTCCCTCTCTCCGAACCCAGGCCTCTTAACATCTGTGGTCCCAGGGACCCCATGGCTCCCATGGGCGATCAGCTGAAACTTATAGATCCCTAATTGGAATAATTTAATTTAATATATATGTCTGTATTAGCTTTAATGTGAAAAGGAAATTTCTGTTGGTGAGAGAGTGCGGGGTAATGCTAACACTAATGTGCTTTACTGCAGACATTAGCCTCCCGAAATTCACACCCCAGGTTAGTAGCCTCTGATCTGTAGTTCGTTTGATTGGCTATTTTGCATCAATGTATTATTATTTTTTTTTTGCACATCTTAAACGAAAAAGTCACATGAGAAGGGAGCAGCCAGAATAAGAGAATCACCTGAAATATGGGATGTTTCAAACTGAAACTAATTAAAAGTACAGAGTGAATCATATAATTCATATGAATTACGGCAATATGGAAAAACAGTATGAAGTGTATGCAGCCCCCCACCCCCTACTACTAAGCACCCTCTGGTTTGGTTCCTTCTCCTCCCCCAGGACAGGAACAGAGAGAGAGAGACACACATACACACAGACTCCATACACATGCAGTGATAAGTCATATCCATGATTATCCCAAAACACACAGATTCAGACATGCACAATAAACAGAAGCTATAATGCTTACTGGACATGCCTTATTGCATGACACAGGCTGGCTTTTTATGAGATTTACTGTTTATTACCGTACCCTTAGTAAGTAAGGAAGCAGTCGATTGTTCCTAATTCCATTCATATCAAATCATTAGACACACCTGTTAATATGTTACAGGACATGAGGGAACTATCAGCCTTCAGAATGCCCTTAATATTTAGACCACTTGATGATAAATATGATTTTTTCAGTCATTGATTTGGCAATGTTAGCGAAATATTCTTAATTACACAAATGGCAATAAAAAATAATTGTAATGTTTTCTGAGTCGTTTGGGGCATGTTCCTGCCAGGGCTTTCTATCTGAGGTGTCTGTACAAATGGAGTGCGTGCAGGCAGTGGGCTGGGAACAGGTACGGACACAAGAAGTGATGTAATACTAAGCTAGAGACTGCTTCCTGTCTTGGGGTGCCTCTATAGCCCTAAGAAGCTGTCTTCGGTCGTATTGAATTGCTTCAGGTTGGATTGTATTTATTTATTATTATTTGTTATTTAACATAGTGTTGTTATTCTCATGTGTAGCACTCGTGAATTTGGTTCGTTTTGTGTTCCCTGTGTTGGGCCCGGCGGTGGGCTGCTGTGTTGGTGATGTTGAGTTAATCTGTGCTGTGATTCTTCGTGTTATGATGTTCTGGTCATTTTTCTTGTGGAACATTGGATTTGGTTTTAAATTTGACTGTTGCACTTTATGTGCAGCATATATCACTTATTTTGGTTTTTTTTTCTTTGTCTTGGCCATGCTTGTGTTGTGATTGTGAATTACTATTTATACCCTGCACTTTTAAAAACAGTAGAAATGTTGGTTGTATCATTTACATACAGAGCAACGTTTTGTGTGCCTGGTGTTCATTATTAGTTCTGCAGAAGTACAGTGACTGAAGGATGAATTCACTTGACCCATAGGGTTCTTGGACCTACGAAGGGCCTAGATCCATGTTTTGGTTTGATTGAGGTGCATTGTGATTTGCATTAGGCTGACATCTGCATTGTGCAGGTATCTGCATTTGGTCAGTATGTAGTGTACGGTCACATGCAAGGTGTTGGCCTGAAGTGTAACTCATACAGTCGATAGTGCGGCCCAAGTTGCCAGCTGGTACGCCGTGCCTTTAAGAGCCCTCCCACAGTCCAGCCTCTGTGCACTCCCCGTGGCCTCCCATGAGGACTCGGCTTTCTTCTTGCTGCCAGGGCAGCGGAAATGGTGGAGGAAAGCAGGAAATTGCTCTCCCCGCTGGCTCGTAAATAGCCCTGGAGCCAGGGCTTTTCCTGCAGCATCCTAGAGGAAGTGAAAACATTCATGAAGAGATTTGGTGTTTGAGGCCGTGTGCCACTCAGGGTCGCCGCGGAAAGTGGAGAGGCCCCGTCTGTAGCTCCGGGCCGCCGCAGAATGAGTAGAAGCCCCCGTCTGCCTCTTGGGGCTGCCGCGGAAAGGGGAGAGGCCCCGTCTGCTGCTCGGGTCGCCGCGGAAAGGGGACAGGCCCCGTCTGCCGCTCGGGTCGCCGCAGAATGGGGTGAGGCCCCTTCTGCCGCTCGGGTCGCCGCAGAATGGGGTGAGGCCCCGTCTGCCGCTCGGGGTCACTAGCCTACATGTGCCGCCTTCAGCAGAAAATAACCCCTGTTTCAAGGGGTTTTTTAAGCAAACCAGAAGTGTTATTCTATTTTAAGTAGCATAATGCTACTTTGAAAAACCATTGTCGTCAATATTCAGTCATTAGATTTCCATATTTCTCACTGATAGTAATAGAAATGGCTACCAAATTTAAAGGCTGTGACATTTTAAGTTAATAAGTTTTCTAAAATATAGTGATGGAAATGGCATGTTTCACCTCTTGGTAGACTATGTATGAGATGGCAGCCATGTGGAATGATACTGTGTGTATCTTTGTATGCTGTAGAGCAGCAGTAACACTCTCATAATGCCCAGACATCCAGGTTAATCACCTGTTATCCTGCTGTTAGTTACACTTAACGGTTATATTAGCTGAAAGAGCCTGTAACAGATGAGGAAGAAACATTAGACTCAAAACTAACCAGCAGCTTGGATTTGTTGTCCTCCAGAGGGTTACTGTGTCTGGTAGACATTGCAAACATATTTCGCGGAGGGCCTTATAAGAAACAAGAGCCAGCAATGCCAGCGCTATGGGTGGCTTGGTGTCCCGGCCGCACACGGCCGGCCTAATGGCAAAGCGTCAGGATGGAGGGACCCGCGCGGGGCAGCCAGCGAGACGCCTCTGTCTCTCGGCGTCTCGCTGCAGGGGGTTTGGCACGGGGACCATCTGTGTGTCTGTGTGTGTGCTCGTGCTTCTATGACGCTTCCCCTGGCACCGAGGCTGGGCTGCCATGGCAACCGCTGGCCGGATCTCTCCCTGGGACAGGCGCGGAGCAGGCGGCGCTGTGTGTGTGTGTGTGTGTGTGTGTGTGTGTGTGTGTGTGTGAGAGCCCGCTCTCTCGAATCTGTGCGTTACATCAAATCAGTCAAGTTGGACAACTCCTATGGATCCAAACCACACCACTCTGCCGCTTCCACGTTAGGGAACTCTGTGTGTGCACACACACACACACACACACACACAGGTTTGTAATTTTATCTTTGTGGGGACTGTCCATTCATTTCTATGGGGGAAAACTCTGATCCCAACATGACAACCTTAACCCCTACCCAGCCCTAACCTTAACCAT